>JANAVB010014200.1:2645912-2764315 GCA_029216955.1 Iris pallida | reverse complement strand
AACTTATATAACTTATATGCCGACAACTTAAGACTCGACGCCACATCTCGTGCCGAAGCACGTCGCCTACGTCAAAGCCAAATCTTAGGCCCAACATTGTGTCCTAACTGTACACACACACATTTTACTTGACTCAATCCAAAGGCACACATGCGGGTTGCCGCCATGCCGACTCATCTATATGAATTGGTCACTAACGCCCAGCACTATCCTGGACTCCCTTTAGCTTGTTAGGCGGCCGCCCTTGCCAGCGCGAGTAGCGAGCTCCACTGCAAGACTCTGCGCTAATATGTGCGGTCATTCAGCACTGCTAATCATGTTTCTCAAGAACCGGCCCCGTTGGCCGCCTGGGTCACCGTTCGAGGAAACTCCACCTTGTCGACAAGTTGTCCATGACCATGCAAGACTCGACTCAAACTGACGTCTCACACAGTCATTCTACCTCTAGTGTTAGCATCTCTTTCAGGGCCAAATTCAATACTTCTCAAATCTGAGACCGCCTCGACGACCCATAGTCGCGAGCATTCTTCTTTCTTGTCCTATCATTTCCTTCAACTCAGGAACAACTATTTGAAGTCCTTTTTTCAAACTCAATGAATCAACCGTGACCCGTGCCTTAAAATACTAAGTCCGTGACATCGTGCCTTAAACCAACTTGAACTCTATGCGACACCACCGTCCAAGTCATACTCTATATGACAGACCTTACGATCGTGAAACTAAGTAATATCGACAACCGTAGAAAACATGGGACAGTTCTTAGAACGTCTTCAATCGCCTAGGATCACTTAGCCTAACTTAATCGTGCATCAACTTGACGAGCAAAGGCTGCGTCAAGCCTTGCGTCGTGGGAACGTGTCGTGCACGCGTTCGACTTTGAACAACCAAGTTATTTGGGTGCCTAGGCTTATGCCACAAGCCGCACGACGCAACTTAGCTCGTGGGACGAGCAAAGGCTATGCCAAGTCTTGCATCGTAGAAGCGTGCATGCATTATCGAGCATTTACGCGGGCGACGCCTATGACTTAGGCTATTTCATAGTTTTGTGTCGAAGACCAACTTTCCTTCTCCCAAGCCACGGGACGAAGGACCGAGTGTCATTTTCAAAGTACGCCGGGCACCAACTCTAAGCCGACCGTTAGACCTTTCCATATTCTAACTCAATTCGACCCGTCGGAATTATTTCCTTATCTATGTGGATTCGTCTCTTTTATTATCAAGCCTACTTGTGCAAGTTGAAAACATGCGACTTAGTATGTGAAGGCTAAGATGAGGCAAGTTCACCGAAACTACCCCACCTGAGCGAGGAGTCGCCTCGATCGAACGATGTCTTCGAGCAGCCGTTGCAAGGCTAAGTTCGAACGCCGTCGGCGTTTCGATTCCTCCGATTGACTGAGCGGGACGGGGCACTACATGGAGCTCATGACCTAAGCTTCGGCGTTGTTTGGTTGTCTATGGACAACATTAGATAACAATGCCCAGTTTTCTTTATGATATTGATGGTTGACCGACCAAATAAGGCTCCTTTTTTCCTGATTATCTTTTTAGCTCTATAAAAATGACGCCTTTTTATTTTTCTTCTTCCTTCACCTCCTACCTACGCTTTGAAGGAGAGGATGCTAAATCAGCTTATCCTTTGAGGATACCATGTTGAGAGGGCTTGGCCTATCCTTCAAGGATACTATGTTGAGTTTTACATGACAACAAGAAGGAGAGGATGGCGGATAACTCTAACATTGTAGAGAAAGAATAATATATGAACAACAAGCATGCTCCCCGGCAGAGATTTGCCTCTCATTTATAACAAATCAATAGTAGGAGATAAACTCAAGTCTACAAGTAGATTCTAGATGGACACAACTAGATTCTAGACTTGTATGAGATCCAAATAACTTGCAATCCTATGAAAGTGATTATAAACAGAACAAAGCTTAACCAGAAGAAAAATAAAGTATTTGACCGTCCCTCTAGCCACCAACTTGAGGCGGATTACTTCGAAAACCTCCTTCGCCCTAATCCCAAAGCACACCAAATTGTGGTGACTTGACATAACTAGAACATCACCAGACGTTCTCGGTCATGGCCTATGTCGCACTGTCAAAAATTCGACACGACACATTTCAGACACAGCGACATAGATCCGGAACCTATTTTGATGTGCCCTAGTGTACTGTGTCCGTGGTGTGTCCGATATGTGTGTCCAACACGATCGGACACACGGAATGAACTTTTGGAGTGGCCGTGCTTCCAATCGACTACTAACCATGTTCTTGGTTCTTACATTTGTAGTACGATTGTTAGACCCATAAAATTTCACAATGTACAAAATTCCAATTTCGAAACAGTGAACATGTTTCAAAATTGCAGAAAAAAAATAGAAAAAAAAATCACCTTGATATAATCCTCGCCGGCCTTCATCCTCGTCTCGATAGGCTCGATTAAGTGACTTAGCTGCACTTAAACAACACTCGTACATCTATAAAAAGAAAATCATATAATAATTCTACCAAGTGTTTGATATCAAACCCGCACCTCCTTCTTCGCCAACATCGGCCCGTCGCAGATTCCGACCACGACGCGCTCCGTCGCCAGCTCCGCCGACGCCTAAATTACGCAAAATAAACATCAATCAGGAAAGATCCTAATAATTCAAAAAAAAAAAAAAATCTATAGAGATGGAAGAAGGCCTTTAGGAGGAGCCGGTGGCCGTCGTGGAGGCGGTCGAAGGTTCCTCCGAGCACGACAGAGCCGTACGAATCCGGACCCCGCCGGATCCGGTCGGACTGGTCGGACCCGGCCACAGCTTCATCGACCGGCATAGAGAGTGGGTGGGGATTGGAAAACAAAGGGGTTTGGTAGCTGCGGAGGGAAGTGAGGAAGCGTGGGGAATGTTCACATGGGAGAACTCTAATCATCAAATTTCTATTTCTTTTACAAAACAAACCAATTTCTAAATCATTAAATTTGTACTAGTAAAAGCTTGTGCAACGCAAGTAAAATTATTTTTCTTTCTTCCTAACCTTATTAAAAATAATTTAAATATTTAAATTAAAATTAAAATTTGGTATACATATATTTATATTTTAATTAAATTTTACCAAAATTAATTAAATTATAGTTATAATTTGTTATGGATAAAAGAGAGGGTATTCGGTTATGCAAAAGAAAACTAGAGAAAGTTTAAAATTATAATCTTTCCTAATTTTTTTTGGATAAAAAAGAGGATATTCAGTTATGCGAAAGGAAAAAAGAAAAGTTTAAAAGTATATTATTTGGTAATATTTTAAAATAAAATTGTTGATGATATACATACGACTTACATGGATTAATTTGGAGTCGTTTTGAGTCCCCCTTAGAAAAGTAGAGATTTGTAGTTCCCTAAGGATATACTTCGATCAGAAAATTTGCTGCAACGAAATAAATTTTAAATTAATTAATTTAAATGAAACAAATTGGGTAAATTAAAAAATCTCGCCAACTTAGGTCATGCACGATCCCGCTAACTGAGGTGGCGAGATTTGGCCAGATATATCATTTTATAATTTAATGATTTATGATTTAAATATGTCACGACCCGCACCCGAATATACGGGTTCGAATACTGTTCAGCTCAAATATGTTTCACTCACTGGCTTCTCGTCCCAGTTTCTTCAATTCTTCCTCAGGTAGTACAATCTCCAGTCCAAGCTTCTCTATGTCTTCCAGCAAATGCCGCTCCTCAACTAAATGCATCTACAACAATATTAGCCTTATCCGGGTGGTACTGCAGGTCGATGTCAAAATCCTTCATCATCTCCAGCCATCGTCTTTGTCGCATGTTCAGCTCCTTCCGAGTGAAACATATTTGAGATTTTTGTGGTCTGTAAATATTTCCACTCTCTCTCCATAGAGATAATGCTTCCATAGCTTCAAAGCAAAGATGACTGCAGCAAGCTCCAGATCATGTGTGGAATAGTTCTTCTCATGAGTCCGTAATTGCCTAGATGCGTAAGCAATTACTTTTCCGTGTTGTTGAAGAACGCAACACAGTCCTTTTTCAGAGACATCACTGTATATTGAGAAACCTCCGGTACCTGCGGGTAGCGCAAGTATCGGTAAGTCTCTTCTTCAGTTCCTCAAATGCTAACTGTCACGACCCGATCCCAATAATCTGGGTCTAGTCGGATCATGTCCAGCCTGCACCGTTGTTGAGACGGCGGCAGTAAGCTGTTCAGTAGCAGGTAACCATACAACAACACAACTATTTGTCACAACTCAACTTCGGAAATAAACTTTATTAAACTGAAATTTAAATACAAACGAAACTGTTCTGAAAGGAAATACAGAATTTGAAATAACAAAATACAGAAAAAGGAAAATCTATCGGCCTGATCATCGGCCTCAGTCCCAACGTCCTCCTGTGGGGACTCTGGCAGCACAACCGGGTACAACACAGGGTCGTAGTAGCTGTTGTAAAACCGATCTGTATCCTCAATATCCCCTAAAAATATATCTCCAGTCAGGAGGGAGCAAAGTATAATTCATGCTAATTTTTAAACAGTTAAATAAGTAATAGAATCATGCAGTTCTAAACAGTTTTAAACATGAACAGTTTGTTACAGTAAAAACAGTGATTTGAACAGGTAATGAAATATGACCGGCTTAGGTTTGTTACAGGAAGGATAAGGGGTTTTGTTACAGTAAAGTTACAGTATGGTCATACTCATTACACTATTCTCCCAGTCCCCAGTAGTTACAGTACAGTACTCTCGGAGAGAGTTTCGTGTTTGCATCGTGGTTTAGACTTGCAGTAAAGCGATTAAATAAATAACTGTAAACTAACATAAACTATACTTGCCTCAATGAAAATGACTGGAGAGGTAGTCGACTTCGAGACGGGAAGTTAGAGTCGTCCTCGAATTCCTACATTCGAGAGATTGACTCAGCATTAGGTTTACCAACTTAGCTATGCTAGTTGTAATCACTATTTGCGTCCTAGTCCAATTTTAGTTATTTAATAAACCAAACACAGAAAACACGATTATTTGTGCGTTGATTTGATACGAGGGAAAATGTCATTTTAACTTTTGAATTCAGAAAAATATCGTCGATGCCAGATTTTTAGGAAAACTTGGTATTTTCTATAAATATAAATATAAAGCTAATTTTTCTTATTTTAGTGAGAAATACGTGACTTTTTAACTATTATTAAACTTGTCAATTTTAGGTGAGAAAATATTTAATTAATTTTATACGAAAAATACTTTTTAGTCAATTTAATCGTTAAATAATAAAAACTCGCAAAACCAGAAAAGACAAGAAAATCTAAGCTATTACAGTCACAGACCACAGTCAGCTGGGCTTATGCCCATTACAATTTATTTACATAAATTGAAATAAGATAAGACTGACGATAGTCCTAAACTGAAAATATTAAATAATATTTAAACAGAAACAAATATAAAAATAAAGTAAATCATAAGTCTCAGATATGATCCGATCCTCATTTTGGCTAATTGTCTCAACGTCCGGGCGGGGCCGGTTTCGTTTGCACTTAGCCGGGTCCATTGACCGATACGGTCGTCACCCAAAAATCAAATATCGAATAAATTCCAAAAATTATTTTAAATTCATTTTAAAAATAATTCAGGATTTACGGAAAAATCGGGCAGCATCTCCTCTGTTTTTGGTCAACCCAAAAACTGGGAATTGGCGCCGATAATTTCCTGCAAGTCCCAAACCAGGGAAAAACCCAAATTTATATATATAAAATATCCACAACCAATCCGCAGAATAATCGGGACGACCCGAAATAATTTCGGAAGTCCGATTCCAAACCCACAAATCACAGAACATTTTCGGAAAAATCCAGAAGCTAAAACATACCAAAAATCCATTCCCGAAATATTTCGGGAATCCAAAATAATTCACAGGACCTTTCCGAAAGTCCCGAAAAATTACGACGTCGCTAAAACCGAGTTCCCAAAGGGAATCGGGGACCATTTCATCATTGACTAAATAATAAAATGAGCGGGACAGGGGGTATACCTCGGATTGCTCGGCTAGAGCTCTCAGATGAATAAATAGAAAGAAAAGAGCTCTGAAACAGCGTATTAATCCCCAGGTCAGCGCTGAAATCAGCAGCGTTGACGAAGAACGCCGAAAACTCAGAACTAGGGCACGACAGGGAGGTGCTGGCCAAATAGAACTGACCAGGGGCGCTGCGACGAAGGGCAGCTTCGATCCGCGGGTTCTGATGCGGGGGAACGGACGCGAGCCAGGGAACGCCGAAGGGTGGTTGCCGAGAGAAGCTCGGCGGGGAACACCGCGCAAGGGGGCGCGGCGCTGTCGACGGGGTGTGCTGGCGTCGGCGTCGGAGGAAGCCGACGGGCTCGGCGGAGAGGGTGCTGGCGCGAGCTCGGTCGTCGGACGTCGGCGAGGGAGGGCAGCGACAGGGGCGGTCGGCCGGAGCACTGGCCGGGGCGCGGCGCGCAAGAGGGCGCTCACGGGGAGTGGCGGCCGCGGGCGTAGAGTCGGGGGAAGAGGGTGACGTCGACGGGGTTGGTCGGAGCACAGCCGACGAGGGCGGTCGCCGAAGGGGTTCGGCTCGGGTTGGGGGAGAGTGGGGGTTTGGGGGTGATGGTGAGGAGAGAAGAGTTTGGGGTGAGAGCTTGATCTGTAAAGAATGAGAGAGAGAGATGAGTTTGGGAGTTATTCTTCTGTGAGAGTGATCGTGAGAAGTGGGGAGTAAATAAGGGAAGTGAAGTTGTTCTTGTGTGGTCCAGAGTGGTTGGAGGTGTTGTGGTGAACGTTGGAGATTTGTGTGGTAAGGAGAGAAAATAGGGAGTTGGCCAATTCATGGGTGAGCTGCTGGTCCTACGGGACCAGCTAGTAATTATATATATATTTTTTTTAATAAAAAACCAAGTCAAAATCAGAATTAAGAATGGGGTTGGGTTCGGGCTCAGGCCTGGGTCTGGGTTCGGACTCGGGTCTGGGTCTGAACTCAAAAATCCTTGTTATTATATTATTTTCGAAATCCTTTTTAATCAAAAATATTTAATAATAATAATAATAATAATAATAATAATGATATATTTACTAAAATTAATACTAAACACTATTATTTATTAATTACAAAAGATATGGGTTTCACAATCTTCCCTCCTTAGAAAATTTCGTCCTCGAAATTTAAAAGCAGGGTAGGAGAATCAAACAGGTACGGGTACTACACTCGTAACTCAGGTCCAACAATAAGAATTTCTAAGGCAGTCGTGGATGAGACGGTTTATGATATCATCCATGTAGAAAAATACAAAAGCGAACCAAAGTACACGAGGTTGATCAGACCATCATGCACCGGTCCTGATTAGACAATATATTAGTAGGTGCACCCAATAAAATACTGTCATGATCAAGCTTGATAAAGAGATAGCTTGCAAAACTAGGCTGACTTAGCAGCATCAGTCAAGTTTAGAACGAAAAGATAAGAAGTAGGAGTTTAAGTGATGGCTCAAATTCTGATCTTCTTCTCACCTCTGACTAAGCTTGCAACTGGTTTCTCTGGCACTGAAAGGGTGAGTCCAATCTTCAGCTCTGAATTATCCAATATGGGACTCGGATCCGGAATGTAGCGTCTGAGCTGGCTCAACTTTCCTGCTCTGCTAACAATGATCGTTCCTCTGGTAGGAGAAAATCTTCACAAAAGACGCTATATCCTTCTTCAAACTCCACTGATTGACGATGCTAACTTGGTAGTTGTTGTAAGGAAACTCTACCAATTTTAAATGATCTTCTCCAAGACCCTCCAATTTCCAAAACACAAGATCTAACATATCTTCAGGCGTCTGGATTATCTTCTTTGATTGTCCGCCGGTTTGTACTCCATAAATCCGGTAGGGGTACCTCTCGTACAATGATGCCAACTTCTCGGTGAATAAACTAACCTTGAAGGGAATAAAGTGTGCTGACTTAGTCAGTCGGTCCACTATAATCCAATTGGTGCCCTTCCCTCCTTGGAAACAAGGCAATCCTTACTCAAAGTTCATTGTTATATGCTTCTACTTCCACTCCGAATTGTCCAGCGGCTGCAACAAACTTGTTGTTCTCTTGCTAAATTCCTCATGTTGACAAATTCACATCTAATCCCATACCTGGAATTATCCTTCTTCATTCCATAGCACCAATCAATAGAGGCATATTCCGATACATCTTATTAGCTCCTGAATATATGAAATACTGCGACTGGTGCATTTCTTTCATCAACTCGTTCCTCCGTTTGTCAGCCGATACGCAAAGCCTCGTACCATTCTTCAGAGTTCCACTGCTGGTCAATTTAGAAACCTTCAAGTGTTCCTGCCAACACTTGATCTCTAAGCCTGCAAAGTGCCTCGTTTTGAAACTACGTCCTCTTGATTTTGTCCATCAGCCTCGAACTTCATCAACACTGAATTAGCATCCAGCTCCGTCCTTCTATCTCCAGGTAGTATAACCTCCAGTCCAAGCTTCTCGACGTCTTCTAGTAGGTGCCACTCCATGGTTAAGAACATCGCCACTGGGTATCGACTAAGTGTATCGACGATCACATTAGCCTTACCCGGGTGGTATAGCGGGTCGATGTTGAAATCCTTCATCAGCTTCAGCCATCTTCTTTGTCTAACATTCAGCTCTTTCTGAGTGAAGACATATTTCAGACTTTTGTAGTCCATATATTTTCACTCCCTTTCCATAAAAATCATGCTTCCAAAGCTTCAAAGTAAAGATAATTGCAGCAAATTCCAAATTAGGTGTAGGATAATTCTTCTCATGAGTCTGTAGTTGCCTAGATGTGTAAGCAATTACTTTCCCATGTTGTTGAAGAACGCAACCCAGTCCTTTTCCAGAGGCATTACTGTAAATTGAGAAACCACCGGTTCCTGCGGGTAGCGCAAGGATTGGTGTAGTGGTAAGTCTCTTCTTCAGCTCCTCAATGCCGCCTGGCAATCTTTCGTCCAGATGAACTCTTTATTCTTCCAAGTGAGCTTCGTCATCGGCTCAGCAATCTTGGCGAAATCCTTCACGAACTTCTGATAGTAGCCAGCCAAGTTCAAGAAACTTCCGAATTGAACTTGGGGTATACCACTTTTCAACAGCAGCTATCTTCTATCGAAATTTCTTCTCTTGACAACATGGCCAAAAATCTACCTTGTCAAAGAAAATCCACGTTCAGATAACTTACCATAAAACTTCTTTTTCTTCAAAGTTTCCAGAACTTTCCTCAGATGTTCTTCATGCTCTTCTTCAGTCTTCGAATATATCAGAATGTTATCTATGGAGAAGATAAACTGATTCAAATACTCATAAAAAACTCTGTTCATGAGATTCATGAACACAGCAAGAGCATTTGTCAGTCTAACGTCATGACCAAAGAAACTACACATACTTGGTGTTTGAACGCCGTCTTGGAAATGTCCTCCTTCCTGACTTCGATTTGATGGTAGTCAGATCTTAAATCAAACTTCGAAACACCCTAACTCCACACAAACAGATCAAACAGATCCTCGATCCGGACAGGGGGTACTTGTTCTTTAGTGTCTGGTAATTGATGCACATCCGTTGTTCCATCCTTCTTGGGCACAAACAAGATAGGTGTTCCCTAAGGTGAAGTTCCATCTTGGATAAATCCTAGAGCCTTCATTGATCTGGTCCTTCATCTTCTTGGCCTCCTTCTGGTTGACTCTGTATCATCCTTTAAAAATAGGGAAAGAGCCGGGGACTATGTCAATGGTGAATCCTATGTCTAGATCTGGGATAATCCGGAAAGACTATCAGGAAAAACATCTGCCATAAAGGTGTAACTAAGAATTTTATTCATGTGGAGAATTATAGCAGAAATTCTTATGATTGATCTAAGGACATCCTGTTACAACTTCCAAAAAAAATAGATAATGCTATTCAGCAGTCCTATGTACTATTCTTCATGGTTCTGGCTCTTGCATGAGCAGTCTCCAACTGCTTCATCTTCTATGAACCTCGAGTATGCATCATGCCTTATTGTAGGAGGCAGGGTCTGCTGGATAGGAAGAGAGTCCCTAGGTTGTGGCCTAACAGGTGTTGCTGGGATAGGTATTCTGGTATGATGGAAAGATAAGGGGCAATCCTTTACCCGATATTTAGCAGATCCACATACCAAATATTTCTCCAATCTCTTACGACAAATATTGGCTTGGTGACCAGGCCTTTTACAGTAGTCACAAACCAATAGCTTCTTACGATATAACTGCCGGATAGGGCTCAAAATGTCTTCTAGATTTCAGGGGTACCCCTCCTAGGGTGAGGTTCCACTCCGATTTGGTTTAAGATAGCTAAGGCTACATCATTGACGTTCTTCATGTCTTCTCTCGTGATATTCATCTGTTCCTGCTGGGCTTCATCTTGAGCTTTCTAGGACTCCATGATTACTTAAAATAGGGCAACCATTTGGGAGGTGTTTGCTGGTACTGTAACATCCAGTTTTCCAGAAAAGGGTAATTTTGAAATTTTGTGATTATAATTATTATTTAATGATAATTATTTCATATTATGATTTTTAGTGAATTTTAATTATTGTTGAACTATTTAAATTCATGACTTGAGATTTTAGGTGTTTTGCTAGTGAACCGTAGAGACTGTCTACCCTGGAGCCTAGCCATGTGATTAGGATATCTTATTTATCGTTTTTAGTTTGAGGGTATTTTTGTCATTTTTTAATTATTTGAATTTAATATATTTTGTTAGGAATTTAAAATAATTTATTTGAATGGTGTGATTTAATATTATTTGATTAATCTCCATGTGGTTTATGGTTAGCCTAACCTAGATTGGACCTGACCTAGATGAGTCATGACTAACTTAGTGAGCCACTTTGAAATTAGATGAGTTGGTTAAGGGGGTTAAGTCAAGTTTAGTCATGGTTAAGTGATTTGCAAGGACTAAGATAGAACCTTTTGTTCTAGGCCATCTATTTTCCCATGATTCAATCCTAGCCATAGGATGACACCTAAAAACCCTAACCCTAACTATTATGACCAGCCAAGAGACTTTTCCCCTTGCCTATATAATGTCTCTATGGGGATTTGTGCCTCCTTCTTCAATGGTTCTTCATTTCTTAAGGAAATAGGTAAGCCTTCATAAATTCCTTCCTAGTTTAATCAATAGGACTCCTTTTTGATTGAAATTTCTTCCATTAGGATCTAATCATTGTTCTCTTGCTGTTTGTGGTGTTCAAACTCAGCTTTGGGGCAATTTGGAGAAGTTTGCTAGCAAGAGGAAACCCCCTATTTGAGACTTTTCTTGCATTTTGACACCAATAGGTAAATTATTGTAAACACTATTAAAATTCTAGTTTCTTTGCATGTAGACCTAGCCCTAAGTGTCCTGGTCCTGTAGTATTCCTAGACCTAGGTTTTGTGTCCATTTCGTGTCCTAAATGGACACGTATCAGCCCATAGACATAGGTGTTTGATGAAATATCCTAAAGGACATTTCGACCAGATTTTAGGAAACTTTTTGAATAGGAATTTAGGGTTTGTTGTCGCTTATCATTTTCTGTAGGACTGAGCTTGTGATTGTGTCGTGTCGTGTCGAGATCTGGACACGAACACGCCGTTCTGTCACAGTGCGTATTGCCCTGCTACCCGAGTGTCTCTGAGGACACGACACGCCACGTGGCGGCCTGCCACTTGGCACAGACCAAGGGGCAGTGACTGACATCACACCCCTTGAGTCTTGTGTCGACTTGTGTCGTGTCTGAGGAGTATTTGCTCCCGCACTATTTTGTACCCGAACTGTGCACGCAGGTTTTCCCTACTGATACGGTATTCGCGTCGGACACGGACACGCCTAGGACTCGATACAGGGTGTCGAACCTATAGCCAGAGACTTCATCTACCTAGGGACACGAGCACGAGACTCTAGGACACTTGTGTCGTGTCCTAGACCGGCACGAACACGTGCACGAGGCTGTCCACTGCACAGTGCGTGTATCAGTGCATATTTGTTTCCCTGTTTGATTCGGTTTTAAATGTTTTAAATAGTGTTTTTAATTGTTAAATTGAACCTAAATATGATATATTATCTATGATAAATTAGTTTACATGATTAGAATAGGTTGTTATGAGTTTTGGATTCGAATTGGGGAGTTCCCCCTTTCGACTGATACAGTGATGTATCAGTGAGTTTAATTCACTGTTCTTCCTTTTAAATTAATTTTTAATATTATTTATATCATGTAATTTAGTTAAGGATTAATGTCTGAACATTAGATAACATGTTTAGGTGGTAGGAATCAATTGGTTGTGATAAATTGATAGAAAAGAGTTCGAATTGCAATAGGACTGAAATGTCACTGATACACATTAATTCACTGTTCTCCATTCCCCTTCATTTTGATGAAATGTTATGCTGTGTTTAGCTATAGTTTAATTTCTGTACATTTAGATATCATGCTAGGATTCAATTCTTGGTATAGTTTAATTTCTGTACATTTAGATATCATATGCTGTGTTTAGCTATAGTTTATACCATGAGATGATTTCCTCCCTATTGGATGTTCATTTAATTTAAAACTGAGATTATGATTCTTGGATTCCTGAGATTTAATAGGCTAATTTATGTCATGATTCATTTGTGTTATGCAAACCTGAGATTACTTGTTTAGCACTGTCACTTGATTCACCTGGGATTGACACTCTCACTTCCTTGTTCTTCAAATCCTAAGACACTATACACACACTAATTTATATCTTGTCTTACACACACATGAACCTGAGATTGGGATGAATACTGTTTTGGTTTCCTGAATTGAGACACTAGGTTGGTACCAAACTGAATTCACATTTCCTGAGAAGTTGACACATTGCTTTCCTATTAGCCCATGAGCTCACACACACAAGTTTATGCATATCCATTCCTAACACACACTCTAAACTGTTCCTCTTCCTAAAATTGATTTCCTATTTAACTATCAAGTATCAAAACCTGAGAATTAGTCCCCTGTTAGCTAATTTGGTTTTGATGAAATCTGAGTTCATTTGTATTGTGAACTGTCAATTGTCTTGGTTTACAAATTCTCTTAACTGTAAACTAATTTTCTTTATTAACTGTCAGAAATCAAAACCTGAGAACACTTGTGACACTCCCTATTTCCTGTCATATTGACACATCACTCATACACAAATTGTTAACTGAACTTTGTTTTAACCTGAGATTCTTCTTCTTTAACTGAAATTTAATTGAGCTATTAAATCTGAGTTTTCACTCTTAAACCAAATTGTTCACTGATTTATGAATAGTTGATCAGGTAATGATTTTTTTTCTAGTTTCCTTAAACTGTTAACTGAGAAATGCATTTAAAGACTGCTTTAACTGTTTGTTGGGTTGAATAGTGAACTGAGTTTGGGACTGCAAACTGAGATTTCTCATTTGGGCTCTTGATTTTGCTCAAGTGACTGTTGCACTGTCATTGCACTGCTTTGATTTTCCCTCAGAAATCTGGACACACTCACACACCTACATACAGTCTACACACACACACACTTTCTAAAATCTATCACACCCTATCCTATTAAGCCCTGTCATCTACACATATTTAATGTACACACACATTCCTATCAATCTCTCTCACACACACACATGGAAATGATAATCTCAACACTGTCATTTGGTTTCCTGGAACCAAGTCACACACATACCCAAACCCACATGGCTATGTATACATTATTCCCTCACACTCTCATGCCATATACACACAAGTATCTAATTCACATTGCCATGCCACTATTTCCTATTGACACACACTCTAGTATAGACACCCACCTTGCCATGATATGCCCTTTCCCTCTCTCTTTGTGGATACAATATATATATATATTCTATTTATGTTTTGAGCCCATATATATATATATATGTATATATATATATGAGATGGTTCCTAATGAATAGAAATTATAACCAAATGTAATGTAATGTATATAGATATGTATATATGTGGGTTCAAGGATATATAGCCTTGTGTTGGTTTCTCTTTTCATATACACATCCATGTTCACACACACACATAGCTTACATGTCAGTTCCTTCCTCTTTTTATATAGATATAATGTTGAATATGCATGAATAGGATGTGCCTTGATATGTGCTTGTGTTTGGCTTGTATAGCCTTGTGATTGGTGTGTGATTGCTAGACTAGGCTTGGTTAGGCCTAGTGAGACTTGTTAGACTTGTTTGGGCTAGGACTTGACCTAGTTGACCTAGTTTGACTAGTCTAGTTGACTAGAGTTGACCAAGAGTTGACTTTGGCCTAAATTGACCTAGAATCATGTAGAATGCATATTAGGACTTCATTATATCATTTTAGACTTGTTGTGACTTGTGCTGTTCTGATTAGGAGCCAGACACCTCTCCTCGGACAGTACATTTCATCCGGACACTCAGATACGAGGCGAGTACATTCTCTGATCATTTTATATCCTGCTTAGAATTATTTTCCTGCTTTAAATTACTTTACTTGATACTGTCACGTTGGTCACACGGATTGGTACTATATGGATCTTTTTATGAGATGTTATCCCCCTCGGGAGCATCGGATACAGCATATTTTGTGCGTTTCACGAACCATCACGTATCTCTATGCTTCCTCTGATTCACGAACCGCCTGTGACACATGTACTCTCATGTTCACAGAGCCCCCATGAATCACCTTCACGTACCACTCATTTTATGAGCCATGTGAAGTTTCACGAACCTTAACATAACTTGAACGGATCCTTGTGTATTGATTGGGGTTGGGGTAGTAGAAATAGACATGTGAATATTATCCAAGTAGCTGTAGTCATGAACCACCCTCCTAGCTGTAGTCATGAACCTCCTATGCTATTCACATGTTTATATTTTACTCTGACTCACTAGTCACTATTAGCTCTTTACTTATAGTAGATATTTCCATTACAGTTTCTCTCTCTGTTTACATACTGTATTTCTTCAGTATCTATATCTTACTTTACTGCATGATTATATTTTCTAACCTGCTATGAACTGTTGAGATGTACTGTACTCGCTCCTGTCCTGACTGGACCTGTTGAAAATATTACAGAGGACGAGGAGGAGGCCTGGGAGGATACCTTCTTCGGATAGCTCTAGCTGAGGACCTCACTCCACTGCCTAGACTAGTTTAGTTAGGCCTTATCTTATTTTCATGTTGTCTTGAGTCTGTTTAGCTAGTCTTTACTTCTGTTCAGAGATGTTGAGTTGTATATATTCTTTCTTATTCAGTAAGCTGAGATATGTACTCTGGATATTTGCTGGGATATTATCCTAGACTTTTCTATATTCAGTATTTCCTTGAGTTCTATATCATATCGTGTTTTCTCTCTCCTTAGTTGTGATTGAGTTCATTTACTGCTTAGTATTATTTTGCTAGATGTATGTTGACCTAGGACAGCGTTCTACCGTCGACACTGCGACGTAGGCTGGGCGTTGTGACGTTCTCGTACCCTCACAGTGGGTGCGGGTCGTGACTGGTACTGGTGGAGCAACAGGAATGGATACTCCACCAAGGAATTGCAACTCAGTTTGAGAAGAGATAGAATTCGCCAGTGTAGTGAAAGCTTCACTGGATGCATCATGGGGACGGTCAATCAGCCGCGAGGGAGTAAACCCTGGACTTGGTTGAGGAGATGGGGTATGATCCGTAGATGACACCTTATCGCCAACAGGATTGGTCTTATCCTTGGTTAGATTCTGGAAGGTTTAGGGTACAAACATAAGCAAGGTATCCTACCAGTCTATAATCAAACAAAAATATTTATGTATATATAATTCGGTCCTATGTCGTGACAAATCAATGTTCTAGTGTTCTAATTATTTCTAGGTATGTTTTCCTAAGTTGTTGTAGGACCTGCATGGGCCACCACTGAAAACATGTCACGACCCGATCCCAACAATCTGGGTCTAGTCGGATCATACCCAGCCTGCACCGTTGTTGAGACGGCGGCAGTAAGCTGTTCAGTAGCAGGTAACCATACAACAACACAACTATTTGTCACAACTCAACTTCGGAAATAAACTTTATTAAACTGAAATTTAAATACAAATGAAACTGTTCTGAAAGGAAATACAGAATTTGAAATAACAAAATGCAGAAAAAGGAAAATCTATCTATCGGCCTGATCATCGGCCTCAGTTCCAACGTCCTCCTGTGGGGACTCTGGCAGCACAACCGGGTACAACACAGGGTCGTAGCAGCTGTTGTAAAACCGATCTGTATCCTCAATATCCCCTAAAAATATATCTCCAGTCAGGAGGGAGCAAAGTACAATTCATGCTAATTTTTAAACAGTTAAATAAGTAATAGAATCATGCAGTTCTAAACAGTTTTAAACATGAACAGTTTGTTACAGTAAAAATAGTGATTTGAACAGGTAATGAAATATGACCGGCTTAGGTTTGTTACAGGAAGGATAAGGGTTTTTGTTACAGTAAAGTTACAGTATGGTCATACTCATTACACTATTCCCCCAGTCCCCAGTAGTTACAGTACAGTACTCTCGGAGAGAGTTTCGTGTTTGCATCGTGGTTTAGACTTGCAGTAAAGCGATTAAATAAATAACTGTAAACTAACATAAACTATACTTGCCTCAATAAAAATGACTGGAGAGGTAGTCGACTTCGAGACGGGAAGTTAGAGTCGTCCTCGAATTCCTACATTCGAGAGATTGACTCAGCATTAGGTTTACCAACTTAGCTATGCTAGTTGTAATCTCTATTTGCGTCCTAGTCCAATTTTAGTTATTTAATAAACCAAACACAGAAAACACGATTATTTGTGCGTTGATTTGATACGAGGGAAAATGTCATTTTAACTTTTGAATTCGGAAAAATATCGTCGATGCCAGATTTTTAGGAAAACTTGGTATTTTCTATAAATATAAATATAAAGCTAATTTTTCTTATTTTAGTGAGAAATACGTGACTTTTTAACTATTATTAAACTTGTCAATTTTAGGTGAGAAAATATTTAATTAATTTTATACGAAAAATACTTTTTAGTCAATTTAATCGTTAAATAATAAAAACTCGCAAAACCAGAAAAGACAAAAAAATCTAAGCTATTACAGTCACAGACCACAGCCAGCTGGGCTTATGCCCATTACAATTTATTTACATAAATTGAAATAAGATAAGACTGACGTTAGTCCTAAACTGAAAATATTAAATAATATTTAAACAGAAACAAATATAAAAATAAAGTAAATCATAAGTCTCAGATATGGTCCGATCCTCATTTTGGCTAATTGCCTCAACGTCCGGGCGGGACCGGTTTCGTTTGCACTTAGCCGGGTCCATTGACCGATACGGTCGTCACCCAAAAATCAAATATCGAATAAATTCCGAAAATCATTTTAAATTCATTTTAAAAATAATTCAGGATTTACGGAAAAATCGGGCAGCATCTCTTCTGTTTTTGGTCAACCCAAAAACTGGGAATTGGCGCCGATAATTTTCTGCAAGTCCCAAACCAGGGAAAAACCCGAATTTATATATATATAATATCCACAACCAATCCGCAGAATAATCGGGACGACCCAAAATAATTTCGGAAATCCGATTCCAAACCCACAAATCACAGAACGTTCCCGAAAAAATCCAGAAGCTAAAACATACCAAAAATCCATTCCCGAAATATTCCGGGAATCCAAAATAATTCACAGGACCTTTCCGAAAGTCCCGAAAAATTACGACGTCGCTAAAACCGAGTTCCCAAAGGGAATCGGGGACCATTTCATCATTGACTAAATAATAAAATGAGCGGGACAGGGGGTATACCTCGGATTGCTCGGCTAGAGCTCTCAGATGAATAAATAGAAAGAAAAGAGCTCCGAAACAGCGTAGTAATCCCCAGGTCAGCGCTGAAATCAGCAGCGTTGACGAAGAACGCCGAAAACTCAGAACTAGGGCACGACAGGGAGGTGCTGGCAAAATAGAACTGACCAGGGGCGCTGCGACGAAGGGCAGCGTCAATCTGCGGGTTCTGACGCGGGGGAACGGACTCGAGCCAGGGAACGCCGAAGGGTGGTTGCCGAGAGAAGCTCGGCGGGGAACACCGCGCAAGGGGGTGCGACGCTGTCGGCGGGGTGTGCTGGCGTCGGCGTCGGAGGAAGCCGATGGGCTCGGCGGAGAGGGGGCTGGCGCGAGCTCGGTCGTCGGACGTCAGCGAGGGAGGGCGGCGATAGGGACTGTCGGTCGGAGCACTGGCCGGGGCGCGGCGCGCAAGAGGGCGCTCACGGGAAGTGGCGGCCGCGGGCGTGGAGTCGGGGGAAGAGGGTGACGTCGACGGGGTTGGTCGAAGCACAGCCGACGAGGGCGGTCGCCGAAGGGGTTCGGCTCAGGTTGGGGGAGAGTGGGAGTTTGGGGGTGATGGTGAGGAGAGAAGAGTTTGGGGTGAGAGCTTAATCTGTGAAGAATGAGAGAGAGAGATGAGTTTGGGAGTTATTCTTCTGTGAGAGTGATCGTGAGAAGTGGGGAGTAAATAAGGGAAGTGAAGTTGTTCTTGTGTGGTCCAGAGAGGTTGGGGGGTGTTGTGGTGAACGTTGGAGATTTGTGTGGTAAGGAGAGAAAATGGGGAGTTGGCCAATTCATGGGTGAGCTGCTGGTCCTACGGGACCAGCTAGTAATTATATATTTTTTTTAATAAACAAACCAAGTCAAAATCAGAATTAAGAATGGGGTTGGGTTCGGGCTCAGGCCTGGGTCTGGGTTCGGACTCGGGTCTGGGTCTGAACTCAAAAATCCTTGTTATTATATTATTTTCGAAATCCTTTTCAATCAAAAATATTTAATAATAATAATAATAATAATAATAATAATGATATATTTACTAAAATTAATACTAAACACTATTATTTATTAATTACAAAAGATATGGGTTTCACACTAACTGGCAATCTTCAGTCCACACAATTTCTTCATTCTTCCTTGTGAGCTTTGTCATTGGCTCATCAATCCTGGCAAAGTCCTTCACAAACTTCCGTAGATATGCCAGCTAAGTCCAATAACCTTCTGATTTCAGCAACTGATCTTGGGGTGCTCCACTTCTCGATAACAACATTCTTCTTAGGATCTACCGAAATTCTTTCTTCTGTGACAACATGGCCTAAAAAATTCACCTTTGTCTAAAAAGAATTCACTTTTAGATTACTATACAACTTCTCCTTCTTCAACTTTCCTTAGGTGCTCTTCATGCTCTTCTTCAGTCTTCTAGTATATCAGTATGTCACCAATGAAGATGACAACAAAACTGATCCAAATACTCATGAAAGACTCTGTTCATGAGATTCATGAACACAGTAGGAGCATTCTTCAGTCCAAACGACATGACCAAGAATCCATACTTGGTGTTGAATGCCGTCTTGGAAATGTCCTCTTTCCTGACCTTGATCTAATGGTGATCAGGTCAATCTTCGAAAACACCTTAACTCCACCCAAATTGATCAAACAGATCATCAATCCAGAAAAATGTACTTGTTCTTTAGTGCCCGATAGTCGACGCACATCCGTATTGTTCCATCCTTCTTGGGCACAAACAAGATAGGTGTTCCCTAGGGTGAAGTTCCATCTTGGATAAATCCTAGAGCTTTCATTGGTTTGGTCCTTCATCTTCTTGGCCTCCTTCAGGTTGACTCTGTAGCATCCCTTAGAAATAGGGGAGAGCCGGGGACTAGGTCAAAAATGAACTCTATGTCTAGATCTGGGGTAATCTGGGAAGACTATCAGGAAAAACATCTACCATAAAGGTGTAACTAAGAAGTTTATTCATGTGGAGAATTATAGCAAAACTCTTATGATTGATCCAAGGACATCCTGTTACAACTTCTCATGACAATAAATAATGCTATTCAGCAGTCCTAGGTACTAATCTTCATGGTTCTGGCTCTTGCATGAGCAGTCTCCAACTGCTTCCTCTTCTATGAACCTCGAGTCTGCATCATGCCTTATAGTAGGAGGCAAGGTCTGCTGGATAGGAAGAGCCCCTAGGTTGTGGCCTAACAGGTGTTGCTGGGATATATGCTCTGGTTTGATGGAAAGATAAGGGGCAGTCCTTTACCCGATGTTCAGCAGATCCACATGCCAAACATTTCTCCAATCTCTTACGACAAATATTGGCTTGGTGACCAAGCCTTTTACAGTAGTCACAAACCAATAGCTTCTTATGATATGACTGCCGGATAGGGCTCAAATGTCTTCTAGATTCAGGGGTACCCCTCCTAGGGTGAGGTTCCGCTCCAACTTGGTTTAAGATAGCTAAGGCTACATCATTGACGTTCTTCACGTCTTCTCTCGTGATATTCATCTGTTCCTGCTGGGCTTCATCTTGAGCTTTCTGGAACTCCAAAATTTCTTGAAATAGGACAACCATTTGGGAGGTGTTTGCTGGTACTGGTGGAGCAACAGGAATGGGTACTTCACCCAGGAAATGCAACTCAGTTTGAGAAGAGGTAGGAATCGCCTGTGTAGTAAAAACTTCACTGGATGAAATATGGAGACGGTCAATCAGCTGCGAGGGAATAAACCCTGGACTTGGTTGAGGAGACGGGGTATGATCCGGAGATGACACCTCATCGCCAGCAGGATTGGTCTTGTCCTTGGTTAGATTCTGGAAGGTTTAGGGTGCAAACATAATCAAGGTAGCCTACCAGTCTATAATCAAACAAAAATATTTATTTATATATAATTCGGACCTATGTTGTGACAAATCAATGTTCTAGTGTTCTAATTATTTCTAGGTATGTTTTCCTAAGTTGTTGTTTATGACCTGCATGGACCACCACTAAAAACATGTCACGACCCGGTCCCAATTTCTTGGGTCGAATTGGATCATGTCCAGCCTGCACCGTTGTTGAGACGGCGACAGTAAGCTGTATCACTCATATAAGTAAATAAATAACACAGTCTAATTGTCACAACTTTAATAATTTGAATAGTTTAAAACTTTTTACAATAAAATGAAAGATACATCTGAAATATATTGTTTTCCACAAACATCATGAATTATAAAAGAAGAAGAAAAATCTAGGCAACCAGCTCATCAGTCTCGAGATCATCGTCCTCTAGTTGGGACCTCGAGAAATATCGCGGAACAAAGCCTCATCAGTGATACCTAAAATGTTGGGTCTCCAGTCAGGAGGGAGCAAAGTACAATTCATGCTAATTTAACAATTGAAATAATAATAGAATCATGCACTTTTAAACAATTTAGAAATGAACAGTTTTCTAACAGTAAAACAGTGTGATTTGAATAGGCAATGAATATGACCGGCTTGGGTTTGTTACAGTTCAGATACGGCTTATCCCCGTATGTATGAGGGATAAGCTAATACAGTTACAGTAGTTAAAGTAGTTACAGTAGTTTGGATGTGGTCATACTCATTACACTACTCCCCCAGTCCCCAAACAGTTACAGTAGTTACAGTAGTTACAGTCAATGCTCTCAGGTAGAGTTCCGTGTTGCATCGTGGTTTAAACTTGCAGTAAAACGATTATTAAATAACTGTAAACTAACACAAAATGTACTTACCTCAAATGGACTGGACTGGAAAGATTGAAGACTTCGAGATAGAAATTAGGATCGTCCTCGAATTCCTACATTTCGAGAAGTTGATTCAGAATCCAGGGTTACCAAGCTAACTATACTAGTTGAAATCTCTAATTGTGTCCTAATCAATTTTAAATTTTAATTTATTAAACACGAACAAAACGCGATTATCGGTGCGTTGTAATTAATAACGAGGGAAAGTTCATTTAAACTTTGTATTTTGGAAAAACTCGTAGTTTCCAATTTAATTTGATTAAAACTTGTATTTTCATAATTATACATATAAAACTAAATTTCTTATTTTAATGAAAAATACATGATCGTTGTTAAATATTAAACTTGTAGATTTTATGTGAGAAATCTTTATTAATTTTCTATATGAAAATAACTATTATTAGATTTATGCGTAAGCTACAAAAACTCGTAAAATCAGCCAATAACAAAAATCCTACACTACCAATTTACAAGCCACAGAACCAACAACCAGCTGGGCTTATACCCATTATAATTTATTTACATAAATTGAAATAAGACAAAATGGTCGTTAGTTCTAAAACTTCCTATAATTAATTATGAATAAATAGACAATAAAAATAAATTAAATAATAACGAGTCTCAGATATGGTCCAATCGTCAACTAGGCTAATGCCTCAACGTCCGGGCGTAGCCGGTTTCGTTTGCACTTAGCCGGGGCCCATTGACCGATACGGTCGTCGCCCAAAATCCAAAATATTTAATATATTTCTGAAATCCATTTTAAAATCATTTTTAAAAATATAATTAAATTTACAGAAAAATCCGACAGCATCTCCTCTGTTTTTGGTCAACCCAAAAATTGGAAAATATGCCAATCTTTTTCCTGCAAATCCCAAACCAGGGAATCCCAAAATATATACACATAAAAATAACCATAACATTTCCAATATTAATTCGGAACGACCCGAAATGAATTCGGGAGTCCGAATCCAACCAAAACATCACAGCACGCTATCGGAAAAAATCCGAAAACCCAAAATATTAAGAAATCCATTTTTCAAAAAGTTTCGAAAAAGCAAAACAACCAACAGAACCTTTCCAAAGGTTCCGAAACTACGACATCGCTAAAAAACCGAATTCCCGGGAGGGAATCGGGGACCAATCTCATCATAGACAGAATGAAAATAGAACGGAACAGGGGTTATACCTTGGGTTGCTCGGCTAGAGCTCTCAGATGCAAAATTATAGAAATAAAGAGATCTGAAACGCAACGAAAATCCGAGACTCTGCTGGACAGGGCTGTCCAGAACAGCGAATACGCCTCGGGGTGCACCGGAGAACAGCGTCCGCGTGCTAGGGCACGAGAAACCGCGGGGTCAGCGCTGATGGGGTCGGCGCGGAGGCCGGGAGACGCTGGAAGGGAGCGGGGGCCGGACAAGGGGTTGTCGGGCTTGGCGAAGCTCGGTGCTGGAGGCGCCGCGAGAGTGCGGGAGGCGCTGCGGGGACGGCGAAGGGGCGCTGGAGGTGCGTCGGCGAGAGGCCGAAGGGGGTCGGGCATCGGCGACGGACGCGGGGAGCCGGGACGTCGGGATCGGACGCCGGAGGGGTCGCGCGCCGGGGAGGCCGCCTCACAGGGTCGCGCGCCGGGCTTCGGGGACCGGCGACGAGGGGGTCGGCCTGGAGGGCTGAGCCGCGCGAGGTGGCTCGGGAACGGCCGAGCGAAGTCGGGGGTCGGCGCGCACCGCTCGGGGAGAGGCGCCAAAGGCGAGCGCTGGCGTCGGGATAGGGAGGAGGGCGCCGTAGAGGGCTCCGACGAGGCACTGGAGGCGGCTCGGGCTCGGGTGGAGCTAGGGCACGAATTTGGGAAAAAGTTTGAGAGTGGTGATGGAGATGGTAATAGAGAAGAAGGGTTTAAATAGAGTTGGGAAAAAGGGGTTACCAGATCCGAAGGGGCGCGGCAGTTCGGGGAAGCCCGACGGTCGCCGGTGGCGGCGGGCATTCGGGATGGGAAGGGTCGATTCTTCCAGAGGAAGAACGGGAGAGAGAGAGAGAGTTAAAGTTAAAAAAATTAAATGAGTTTATTAAAGGAATATTTTATTTATAACAAATGTTTCTCTTTTTCTTATAAAAACTTAATAAATATTATATCAAAATATTTTTGATTTCGAAAACCAAATTTTCTTGGATTCGAACTAGGGTTCGGGAACATGTCCGGGACTCGGGAACAAGCTCAGGATAGACTCGGGATGCGATCTGGGTAAGGATTCGGGTCAGACCAAAAAAATCTATTAATTGTTTTTAAAAATATTGATTTATGAGATGGGTCAGGGCCAACAGTCAAAATCCAGAAAAATAATAATTTATTTTTATTTTTTCTAAAAATATGGTTTTCATAATTAACAGGCTTACATAATAAATATTATTTAACCTAACTAGAATAAATAATAAACACAATATTTAATTAATTAGAAAAATACGATTTTTTGACAAAAATTTTCAAAATTAATTAATTAACTAATTCAAATAATTAACTAAAAATTACGGGTTTCATAACCTTCCCTCCTTAAGAAATTTCGTCCTCGAAATTTAAAAGATAGGGTAGGATAGGATCAAATCAAGCAAGTACGGGTATTGCGCCCGTAACTCAGGTCCAACAATAAGAATTGCCAAAGCAGTCGTGGATGAGACGTTTAAGGACAAGTTTTAACTATGCCACAACCACGTAGAAAATAAGATATAAAAGCGAACCAAAGTGTACAAGGTTGATCAGACCATCATGCACCGGTTCTGATTAGACAATATATTAGTGGAGGCCTCCAATAAAATACTGTCATGATCAAGCTCGATAAAGAAATAAGCCTGCAAAACTTGGCTAACTTAGCAGCATAAGTCAAGTTTAGTCCAAAAATATCAGAACGAAAGATAATGCTTGCAAGAAAATAGGAGAATTCTACCAAATGCAAGTAATCTTCCCAATATCCTGCACAAGCTCTCAGCATGTCTTCTAGCGTCTGAATCGTCCCCTCAGATTGTCCGTCAGTCTGGGGATGTTAGGCGGTGCTGAACTTCAGTTGCGTTCCCAAACTCTCATGCAAACTCTTCCAGAAGTGAGAGGTGAACCTGGTATCTCTTTCAGATACAATACTTACCGGTACTCCATGAATCTAGTAAATGTGCCACATGTACAAAGCCGCCAACTACTCGGTGGATAGACCAACCTTGAAGGGAATAAAGTGAACTGACTTCGTTAGTCGGTCCACGATAACCCAAATAGCGTCCTTTCCTCCTTAGAATCGAGGCAGTCCTGACACAAAGTCCATCGTTATGTGTTTCTACTTCCATTCCGGAATGTCAAGCGACTGCAACAATCATGCTGGTCTCTGTCTGCTAGCTTTCACTTGTTGACAAATCAAGCATCTAGCCACAAATCTGGATACATCTTTTTTCATTCCATATTACCACACTACAGTTCACATATCCCAATACATCTTATCAGCTCCTGGATGTGCGACTGGTGTGCTTCTTGCATTAGCTCATTCCTCAGTTCGCCAGTCGGTACGCAAAGACTTGTACCATTCTTCAGTGCTCCGTCACTGGCGATTGAAAATCCTTCAAGTGTTCCTGCCAACACCTGATCTTTGAGTTTGCAAAGCGTCTCGTCCTGGAATTGTGTCTTCTTGACTTTGTCCGTCAGACTTGAACGCACTTGCAACTGCATCATCGATGAATCAACTCCTGGTACACTGGCTTCTCGTCCCAGTTTCTTCAATTCTTTCTCAGGTAGTACAATCTCCAGTCCAAGCTTCTCTATGTCTTCCAGCAAATGCCGCTCCTCGACTAAATGCATCTACAACAATATTAGCCTTATCCGGGTGGTACTGCAGGTCGATGTCAAAATCCTTCATCATCTCCAGCCATCGTCTTTGTCGCATGTTCAGCTCCTTCTGAGTGAAACATATTTGAGATTTTTGTGGTCTGTAAATATTTTCACTCTCTCTGTATAGAGATAATGCTTCCATAGCTTCAAAGCAAAGATGACTGCAGCAAGCTCCAGATCATGTGTGGAATAGTTCTTCTCATGAGTCCGTAATTGCCTAGATGCGTAAGCAATTACTTTTCCGTGTTGTTGAAGAACGCAACCCAGTCCTTTTCCAGAGATATTACTGTATATTGAGAAACCTCCGGTACCTGCGGGTAGCGCAAGTATCGGTAAGTCTCTTCTTCAGTTCCTCAAATGCTAACTGGCAATCTTCAGTCCACACAATTTCTTCATTCTTCCTTGTGAGCTTTGTCATTGGCTCATCAATCCTGGCAAAGTCCTTCACAAACTTCCGTAGATATGCCAGCTAGGTCCAATAACCTTCTGATTTCAGCAACTGATCTTGGGGTGCTCCACTTCTCGATAACAACATTCTTATTAGGATCTACCGAAATTCTTTCTTCTGTGACAACATGGCCTAGAAAATTCATCTTTGTCTAAAAAGAATTCACTTTTAGATTACTATACAACTTCTCCTTCTTCAACTTTCCTTAGGTGCTCTTCATGCTCTTCTTCAGTCTTCTAGTATATCAGTATGTCACCAATGAAGATGACAACAAAACTGATCCAAATACTCATGAAAGACTCTGTTCATGAGATTCATAAACACAGTAGGAGCATTCTTCAGTCCAAACGACATGACCAAGAATCCATACTTGGTGTTGAATGCCGTCTTGGGAATGTCCTCTTTCCTGACCTTGATCTAATGGTGATCAGGTCAATCTTCGAAAACACCTTAACTCCATCCAAATTGATCAAACATATCATCAATCCAGAAAAAGGTACTTGTTCTTTAGTGCCCGATAGTCGACGCACATCCGTATTGTTCCATCCTTCTTGGGCACAAACAAGATAGGTGTTTCCTAGGGTGAAGTTCCATCTTGGATAAATCCTAGAGCTTTTATTGGTTTGGTCCTTCATCTTCTTGGCCTCCTTCAGGTTGACTCTGTAGCATCCCTTAGAATTTGGGGAGAGCCGGGGACTAGGTCAAAAGTGAACTCTATGTCTAGATCTGGGGTAATCCGGGAAGACTATCAGGGAAAAATCTACCATAAAGGTGTAACTAAGAAGTTTATTCATGTGGAAAATTATAGCAAAACTCTCATGATTGATCCAAGGACATCCTGTTACAACTTCTCATGACAATAAATAATGCTATTCAACAGTCCTAGGTACTAATCTTCATGGTTCTGGCTCTTGCATGAGCAGTCTCCAACTGCTTCCTCTTCTATGAACCTCGAGTCTGCATCATGCCTTATAGTAGGAGGCAAGGTCTGCTGGATAGGAAGAGCCCCTAGGTTGTGGCCTAACAGGTGTTGCTGGGATATATGCTCTGGTTTGATGGAAAGATAAGGGGCAGTCCTTTACCCGATGTTCAGCAGATCCACATGCCAAACATTTTCCCAATCTCTTGCGACAAATATTGGCTTGGTGACCAAGCCTTTTACAGTAGTCACAAACCAATAGCTTCTTACGATATGACTGCCGGATAGGGCTCAAATGTCTTCTAGATTCAGGGGTACCCCTCCTAGGGTGAGGTTCCGCTCCAACTTGGTTTAACATAGCTAAGGCTACATCATTGACGTTCTTCATGTCTTCTCTCGTGATATTCATCTGTTCCTGCTGGGCTTCATCTTGAGCTTTCTGGAACTCCAGAATTTTTTGAAATAGGGCAACCATTTGGGAGGTGTTTGCTGGTACTGGTGGAGCAACAAGAATGGGTACTTCACCCAGGAAATGCAACTCAGTTTGAGAAGAGGTAGGAATCGCCAGTGTAGTAAAAACTTCACTGGATGAAATATGGGGACGGTCAATCAGCTGCAAGGGAATAAACCCTGGACTTAGTTGAGGAGATGGGGTATGATCCGGAGATGACACCTCATCGCCAGCAGGATTGGTCTTGTCCTTGGTTAGATTCTGGAAGGTTTAGGGTGCAAACATAATCAAGGTAACCTACCTGTCTATAATCAAATAAAAATATTTATTTATATATAATTCGGACCTATGTTGTGACAAATCAATGTTCTAGTGTTCTAATTGTTTCTAGGTATGTTTTCCTAAGTTGTTGTTTATGACCTGCATGGGCCACCACTAAAAACATGTCACTACCCGGTCCCAATTTCTTGGGTCGAATCGGATCATGCCCAGCCTGCATCGTTGTTGAGACGGCAACAGTAAGCTGTATCACTCATATAGGTAAATAAACAACACAATCTAATTGTCACAACTTTAATAATTCGAATAGTTTAAAACTTTTTACAATAAAATGAAAGATACATCTGAAATACATTGTTTTCCACAAACATCATGAATTATAAAAGAAGAAGAAAAATCTAGGCAACCAGCTCATCAGTCTCGAGATCATCGTCCTCTAGTTGGGACCTCGGAAAATATCGCGGAACAAAGCCTCATCAGTGATACCTAAAATATTGGGTCTCCAGTCAGGAGGGAGCAAAGTACAATTCATGCTAATTTAACAATTAAAATAATAATAGAATCATGCACTTTTAAACAATTTAGAAATGAACAGTTTTCTAACAGTAAAACAGTGTGATTTGAATAGGCAATGAATATGACCGGCTTGGGTTTGTTACAGTTCAGATACGGCTTATCCCCGTGTGTATGAGGGCTAAGCTAATACAGTTACAGTAGTTACAGTAGTTACAGTAGTTTGGATGTGGTCATACTCATTACACTACTCCTCCAATCCCCAAACAGTTACAGTAGTTACAGTAGTTACCGTCAATGCTCTCAGGTAGAGTTTCGTGTTGCATCGTGGTTTAAACTTGCAGTAAAACGATTATTAAATAACTGTAAACTAACACAAAATGTACTTGCCTCAAATGGACTGGACTGGAAAGATTGAAGACTTCGAGATGGAAATTAGGATCGTCCTCGAATTCCTATATTTCGAGAAGTTGATTCAGAATCCAGGGTTACCAAGCTAACTATACTAGTTGAAATCTCTAATTGTGTCCTAATCAATTTTAAATCTTAATTTATTAAACACGAACAAAACGCGATTATCGGTGCGTTGTAATTAATAACGAGGGAAAGATCATTTAAACTTTGTATTTTGGAAAAACTCGTAGTTTCCAATTTAATTTGATTAAAACTTGTATTTTCATAATTATACATATAAAACTAAATTTCTTATTTTAATGTGAAATACATGATCGTTGTTAAATATTAAACTTGTAGATTTTATGTGAGAAATCTTTATTAATTTTCTATATGAAAATAACTATTATTAGATTTATGCGTAAGCTACAAAAACTCGCAAAATCAGCCAATAACAAAAATCCTACACTACCAATTTACAAGCCACAGAACCAACAACCAGCTGGGCTTATGCCCATTACAATTTATTTACATAAATTGAAATAAGACAAAATGGTCGTTAGTTCTAAAACTTCCTATAATTAATTATGAATAAATAGACAATAAAAATAAATTAAATAATAACGAGTCTCAGATATGGTCCAATCGTCAACTAGGCTAATGCCTCAACGTCCGGGCGTAGCCAGTTTTGTTTACACTTAGCCGGGACCCATTGACCGATACGGTCGTCGCCCAAAATCCAAAATATTTAATATATTTCCAAAATCTATTTTAAAATCATTTTTAAAAATATAATTAAATTTACGAAAAAATCCGACAGCATCTCCTCTGTTTTTGGTCAACCCAAAAACTGGAAAATATGCCAATCTTTTTCCTGCAAATCCCAAAGCAGGGAATCCCAAAATATATACACATAAAAATAACCATAACATTTCCAATATTAATCCGGAACGACCCGAAATGAATTCGGGAGTCCGAATCCAACCAAAACATCACAGCACGCTATCGAAAAAATCCGAAAACCCAAAATATTAAGAAATCCATTTTCCGAAAAGTTTCGAAAAAGCAAAACAACCAACAGAACCTTTCCGAAGGTTCCGAAACTACGACATCGCTAAAAAACCAAATTCCCGGGAGGGAATCGGGGACCAATCTCATCATAGACAGAATGAAAATGGAACGGGACAGGGGTTATACCTTGGGTTGCTTGGCTAGAGCTCTCAGATACAAAATTATAGAAATAAAGAGATCTGAAACGCGACGGAAATCCGAGACTCTGCTGGACAGGGCTGTCCAGAACAGCGGATACGCCTTGGGGTGCGCTGGAAAACAGCGTCCGCGTGCTAGGGCACGAGAAACCGCGGGGTCAGCGCTGATGGGGTCGGCACGGAGGCCGGGAGACGCTGGAAGGGAGCGGGCCGGACAGGGGGTTGCCGGGCTTGGCGAAGCTCGGTGCTGGAGGCGCCACGAGAGCGCGGGGAGGCGCTGCGGGGACGGCGAAAGGGCGCTTGGGGTGCGCCGGCGAGAGGCCGAAGGGGGTCGGGCGCCGGCGACGGGCGCGGGGAGCCGGGACGTCGGGGTCGGACGCCGGAGGGGTCGCGCGCCGGGGAGGGTGCCGCACAGGGTCGCGCGCCGGGCTTCGGGGACCGGCGGCGAGTGGGTCGGCCTGGAGGGCTGAGCCGCGCGGGGTGGCTCGGGAACGGCCGAGCGAAGTCGGAGGTCGGCGCGCACCGCTCGGGAAGAGGCGCCAAAGGCGAGCGCCGGCGTCGGGATAGGGAGGAGGGCGCCGTAGAGGGCTCCGACGAGGCACAGGAGGCGGCTCGGGCTCGGGTGGAGCTAGGGCACAAATTTGGGAAAAAGTTTGAGAGTGGTGATGGAGATGGTAATGGAGAAGAAGGGTTTAAATAGAGTTGGGAAAAAGGGGTTCCCAGATCCGAAGGGGCGCGGCAGTTCGGGAAAGGCCGACGGTCGTCGGTGGCGACGGGCGTTCGGGATGGAAAGGGTCGGTTCTTCAAGAGGGAGAACGAGAGAGAGAGAGAGAGAGAGAGAGAGAGAGAGAGAGAGAGAGAGAGAGAGAGAGAGAGTTAAAGTTAAGAAAATTAAATGAGTTTATTAAAGGAATATTTTATTTATAACAAATGTTTCTCTTTTTCTTATAAAAACTTAATAAATATTATATCAAAATATTTTTGATTTCGAAAACCAAATTTTCTTGGATTCGAACTAGGGTTCGGGAACAGATCCGGGACTCGGAAACGAGCTCAGGATAGACTCGGGATGAGATCTGGGTAAGGATTCGGGTCAGACCAAAAAAATCTATTAATTGTTTTTAAAATATTGATTTATGAGATGGGTCAGGGCCAACAGTCAAAATCCAGAAAAATAATAATTTATTTTTATTTTTTCTAAAAATATGGTTTTCATAATTAACAGGTTTATATAATAAATATTATTTAACCTACCTAGAATAAATAATAAACACAATATTTAATTAATTAGAAAAATACAATTTTTGACAAAATTTTTCAAAATTAATTAATTAACTAATTCAAATAGTTAACTAAAAATTACGGGTTTCACAAATACGTGGGCCACGCCCAGCCTACGCCGCAGTATCGACGGTAGAGCGCTGTCAAGTACCCGATACTAACTACAACATCTAAAGATCCATAACTATAAAGGTACTCGTATCACATCACAAAAACTACGGAAGATAAGACAAGAAATAATAACAATATCACTAGAACAACTAGAGTCTACAAGGATCATATGAGACAAGAATAAAATAGAGGGAACATTATAACAAAACTAAATAACTATCAGACCTAGAAACCCTGAGACAACTCACGGAGAAGAATACCAGGAACCACCCCAGCTAGCAACATCCTGTAGTCCAATACTGAGGGAACAACAACTCCTAAAATATTGTCAACATATCCAGTCAGGATAGAACGAGCACAAAACTCAAATAACTGTTCTAGTTAGACGATATTAAAAATGTAGCAGTAAATAGAGAAAATATACAAGGAATTACGAAATGTACATGTGAGTATCATGGCAAGGTAAGCTGTTAATCTAGAGCTAAAACAAGGCAAGTAAAACTGATCATGACATGTACAAGAATCAAGAATCATCTATCTAAGTGTGTGAGTACTAGTTTCAACATGTGGCCGGCTCGGGTCTGTACCAGGTCTAATGATCCGGCCAATCATACGTGAAGTGTAGGATTGGCTATTAAACAAGGTCTACAAGAATAAACAAGGCAGATAATGACCACACATCTACACTAATACTCCCCGTCCCCGACTAGTATAGTGGATCCAACCATGACACATCATGACACGCGATTCTCTGAGAGGGTAGCTAGCCTTCGCATGAATTGTGTCTATACAATACACAAGGAACAAGAAAGACTTGCACAAGATATACCAAAGAATACAAGAAAAAATATCTTATGACAGGATCCAGAGAAATACCAATCCGTGTGAACAATGTGTCAAGAGAACAAGGATATCTACACTAAATACAAGAAACATAGACGATATCACAAAACAGAAATATTATCAGAGAATGTACTCGCCTGAGATCTAGTGGAATATGTCAACTGTGTAATCTGGCTCAGAGTGAAATCACAGACCTAAAGATGAGATATATATAAGCTAATTAGGGTTCAACAGTGTTAGGCATGATTATATAGTATAAGCTATGTAATCTAGGTCAATCTCAGTCCAACTAAGTCAAACTAGGTCACACCGAGTCACACTAGGTCAAACTAAGTCAATGGTTGACTTACAGTTGACTTTTAGTCAACTGGTCAACTCTAGTCAACTTTAGGTCAAATATTGACTCTACTTCGACGTTCAGTCAAAGCAGTCAACCATGGTCAAACAGTGTCATGACCCGATCCCAAATAATTGGGTCGAACCGAATCATGTCCAGCCTGCACCGTTGTTGAGACGGCGGCAGTAAGCTGTTCCATTAGCAGGTATTCACAACAACATCTATATACAATTGTCACAACTCAATATTCAGGAATTTACAGTACACTGGAATTAGAAAGACTGAAATAAAATGCTGAAATTCAAATAACAAAATTTCAAAACAACAAAACTGGAAACAGGAAAATCTAGCTAAGCATTCGGCTCATCGGCCTCAGGTCCTGCGTCCTCCAAAGGGGACTCTGACAACACCACGGGGTACAAAACCGGGTCATAATAGCTGTTTATTAACAGCTTAGCATCCTCAAAACCCCATAAAAATGTTATCGCCAGTCAGGAGAGAGTAAAGTACAATTCATGATAATCTAACAATTGAAATAATAATAGAATCATGCACTTTTAAACAATCTAAAAATAAACAGTTCTCCAGCAGTTAAAACATTGTGACGTGAATAGGCAATGAATATGACCGGCTTGGGTTGTACAGAGAAAGATATGGCTTATCCCCGTGTGTAAGAGGGGTAAGCTCGCACAGTTCTAAGTTATTATTTGGATGTGGTCATACTCATTACACTACTCCCCCAGTCCCCAAACAGTTACAGTAGTTACAGTAGTTACAGTCAGTGCTCTCAGAGAGAGTTCCGTGTTGCATCGTGGTTTAAACTTGCAATAAAACGATTATTAAATAATTGTAAACTAACACAAAATGTACTTGCCTCAAATTGGACTGGATTTGAAGGGTTGAGACTTCGGGATCGAAATTAGCCTCGTCCTCGAAATCCTACATTCGAGAAGTTCGACTCAGATTCCAGAGTTACCATGCTAACTATGCTAGTTGAAATCTCTAAGTTGTGTCCTAATCAATTTTAATCTTGATTACACAATCACAAACAAAACTCGGTTATCGGGTGCGTTGTAATTAATTACGAGGGAAAGATCAATTTATCTTTTTATTTTGGAAAAACTCGTAGTTACCAATTTAATTGGTTAAAACCTTGTATTTTCGTAATTATACATATAAAACTAAATTTCTTGTTTAATGAGAAAACATGATCTTTGTTTAAAATATTACAAACTTGTAAATTTTAATGTGAGAGAAATTTTATTAATTTTTCTATATCAAAAATAATATTTATTTTAGATTTACGCGTCTACGCTAAAATCCAGCAAAATCAGAAATGAAGAAAACTACGCTACAATATTTACAGGCCACAGAGAAAGGGAATAGAAAAGCTGGGCTTATGTCCTTACAAATTATTTTACATAAATAAGAAGTAGACCTGGGTTAGTCCTAAAATCTCTCCTACTATTTAATTCAAAACTAATAATTAAAATAAATTAATAATGAGTCTCAGATATTGGTCCAATCGTCATATAGGCTAATTGTCTCAACGTCCGGGCGAAATCGGTTTCGTTTGCACTTAGCCAGGGCCCATTGACCAATACGGTCGTCGCCCAAAAATCCAAAATATTATCCTTTTCCGAAAAACTATTTTTAAAACCATTTTAAAATTATATAATTAAATTTATAAAAAAATTCGGCAGCACTTTCTCTATTTTCGGGATAACCCAAAACTGGGAAGTGTGCCATAAACCCATTTATAAAAAGTCCCAAACCAGGGAACACACAGAATTCAACTTCCAAACCAGGAAAACCCAAAATTTACATGTAAAATATTCACAAAACATTTTCCCCAATTAATTCAGAAAACCCGAAACGAATTCAGAAATCCCGAAACCATCTCGGAAAGCCTCACAGAAACCAACATAAACTTTTTCGAAAGTTTCTCGGAAAAATCCAAACCAAGCCAACAGAACTAAGAAAACCACAGATCCTATTTCCAAAGCCAACAATTCCAATCCGAACCTACAGAACTCTTTCCGAAGAGTTTTCGGAAAACCGAAACCAACAAACTATTCACAGAACCAAAAATATCAAAATAACCAGAGAACATATTAATCAAATGGTTCCAAAATTTCTGAAACCAAAAACGTAACAAAATCCGAATTCCCGGAAAGGGATCGGGGACCAATTCATCATAGACACGGAAGAGACGAACTACTGTGATTATTCAGAAATTACCCAAATCGACGGAATCCGAAGGGTTACCTCGGACTCGGGACACGCGAATCCGCGGAAACGAACTCGAAAACGGAATCGAACCACGCCGAAAGCACACGCAGGTACCGGCCACTCGGGACGGGGCTACGCGCACGTGGATCCGGGCTGCCGGGGGCGACATCGGCTGGAAAGGGGCCCCGGGCTCGGGTGGCGTGCGGCTGGACGAGCCGGAGCTCGTGCGGGGAGGCGCCGAGCGGGGGTGCGCCGGGGCCGGCTGGCGGTGGAGCGCCGGGGCACGCTCGGGTCGGCTGGAAGGGGGTCGGGGTCGGGTTGGGGGGTGCTCTGGAGGGTGGAGTTGGGAATGGGCTAGGGATTTGCTTGGGAAGGAATAGAGAGAGAGTGAGGACTGGGAGGGGAGGATTTGGAGTGGGAGAAAAAGTGAGGAGAACGTGTGATCCTGGTGGTGGGGAGTGTGGGTTATAAAGAAAAGGGGGAAGTGTGCTGGAGTATGTGGGGGGGTGAACGTATGATAGAGAGGGAAAGTGGGAGAGAGAAGTGAGGGGAATATGGGAGATGCTGGTCCAACGGGTGGACCAGCTCATGGGGAGTTTTATTTTATTTTATTTTATTTTATTTTTTATTAGAAGTAATCAGGATTTTAAATAAAGAGAATGGGTTCAGGTCGGGTCTGGGTTTCGGAAAGCTGGTCCAAGTTCGGGTCAGGTCAGCAACCAAAAACCAAATTATTAATTTTGAAATTAATTTTGAACTCAAAATATAATAATAATAATAATAATAATAATAATAATAATAATAATAATAACTATAAAATTAAAATTACACTACAACCCAATAAGTTATTAATTCTAAAATTCTGGGTTTCACAATCTTTCCTCCTTAGAAAATTTTGTCCTCGAAATTAAAGGCAGGGTAGGAATTATCTCAGGTCAAGTTGGTACGAGTACTGCACCCGTAACTCAGGTCCAACAATAAGAATTTTTAAGGCAGTCGTAGATGAGACGGTTTAGGGACAAGGTTCATTTATGATATCATCCATGCAGAAAAATACAAAAGCGAACCAAAGTACACGTGGTTGATCAGACCATCATGCACCGGTTCTGATTAGACAATATATTAGTGGGTGCACCCAATAAAATACTGTCATGATCAAGCTTGATAAAAAAATAGCTTGCAAAACTAGGCTAACTTAGCAGCATCAGTCAAGTTTACAACGAAAGGATAAGTAATAGGAGTTATGTGATGGCTCAATTTTCTGATCTTCTTCTCACCTATGACTATGCTTGCTACTGGTTTCTCTGGCACTGAAAGGTTAGTCCAATCTTCAGCTCTGAATTATCCAAAATGTGACTCGGATTCGGAATGTAGCGTCTGAGCTGTGATACGTAGAAGACGTTGTGCACACTCTCAAGATTAGCTGGTAGAGCTAACCGGTACGCTACCCTTCCAACTCGTCTTAAAATTTCAAATGGCCTGATGTACCTGGCCTCAATTTCCAGCTTCGTCAAAACTGATCGTTTCTCTGGCAGGAGAAAACTTCACAAAAATGCTATCTCCTTCTTCAAACTCCACTGGTCGACGACTACTATCAACCCAATGCTTCTGTTTGTCTTGGGCAATCCTGAGCTTACATTCACCTTCTCTACTGCGTCAGCCACCATCTCTGGACCCAGCAGTACTCTTTCTCCTACGTCGTCCCATGCAAGTGGAGTGCGACAACGACGTCTATAGAGTGCCTCGAACGGTGTCATACCGATGCTAGCTTGGTAGCTGTTGTTGTAAGAGAACTCTACCAAGTTCAAGTGGTCTTCCCAAGACCCTCCGAATTCCAAGACGCAGGATCTCAGCATGTCTTCTAGCGTCTGGATTGTTCTCTCTGATTGTCCGTCAGTCGGGGGATGGTAGGCGGTGCTGAATTTCAGTTGTGTTCCCAAACAATCATGCAAACTCTTCCAAAAGTGAGAGGTAAAACTAGTATCTCTGTCAGACACAATACTTATCAGAACTCCATGAATCCGGTAGATGTGCCGCATGTATAGTGCCGCCAACTTCTCGGTGGATAAACCAACTTTGAAGGGGATAAAGTGAGCTGACTTGGTCAGTCGGTCCATTATAACCCAAATGGCGTCTTTTCCTCCTTGGAAACGAGGCAGTCCTGACACGAAGTCCATTGTGATGTGCTCCCACTTCCACTCCGGAATGTCCAGTGGCTGTAGAAGTCCTGCGGATCTCTGTCAGCTAGCCTTCACTTGTTGACAAATTAAACATCTAGCAACATACCTGGCCACGTCTTTCTTCATTCCAAACTACCAAACAATGGTACGCATATCCCGATACATCTTGTTAGCTCCAGGATGTATGGAATATTGCGACTGGCGTGCTTCCTGCATCAGCTCGTTCCAGATGCTACGCAGAGCCTCATACCATTCTTCAGTGCTCCATCGCTGGCGATTGAGAAACCCTCAAGTGTTCCTGCCAACACTTGATCTCTAAGTTTGCAAAGTGTTTCGTCTTAAAACTGCGTCTTCTTGATTTTGTCCATCAGACTCGAGCTCACTTGCAACTTCATCAACAATGAATCAGCATCCAGCTCCTTTCTTCCAGGCAATATAATCTCCAGTCCAAGCTTCTCGATGTCCTCTAGCAGGTGCCGCTCCTTGGTCAAAAAACATCGCCATAGGGTATCGACTAAGTGCATCTACGACCACATTAGCCTTACCCGGGTGGTACTGTAGATCGATCTCAAAATCCTTCATCAGCTCCAGTCATCTTCTTTGCCTCATGTTCAGCTCCTTCTGAGTGAAAACATACTTCAGACTTTTGTGGTCTGTATATATATTTCCACTCTCTCTCCATATAGATAATGCTTCCATAGCTTCAAAGCAAAGATGACTGCCGCAAGCTCCAGATCATGTGTGGGATAGTTCTTCTCATGAGTCCGTAATTGCCTAGATGCATAAGCAATCACTTTTCCATGTTGTTGAAGAACGCAACCCAGTCCTTTACCTGAGGCATCACTGTAGATTGAGAAACCACCAGTTCCTGCGGGTAGCGCAAGGATTGGTGCAGTGGTAAGTCTCTTCTTCAGCTCCTCAAAAGATGCCTGGCAATCTTCCGTCCAGATGAACTCTTCATTCTTCCGAGTGAGCTTCGTCATCGGCTTAGCAATTCTGGCAAAATCCTTCACGAACTTCCGGTATTAGCCAGCCAAGCCCAAGAAACTCCTGATTTCAGCAACTGAGCTTGGGGTAGACCACTTCTCAACAGCGGATATCTTCTTCAGATCCACCGAAATTCCTTCTCCTGTGACAACATAGCCAAGGAAAATCACCTTGTCTAGAAAGAATTCACATTTGGAAAGCTTACCATACAGCTTCTCCTTCCTCAAAGTTTTCAGAACTTTCCTGAGGTGCTCTTCGTGCTCCTCTTCCGTCTTTGAATAGATCAGAATGTCATCGATGAAGACAACGACAATTTGATCTAGGTATTCATGGAAAACCTTGTTCATAAGGTTCATGAACACCGCAGGAGCATTCGTCAGTCCAACGACATGACTAAGAATTCAAACTGTCCATACTTGGTGTTGAATGCCGTCTTGGGAATACCTTCCTTCCTGACCCTGATCTGATGGTAGCCAGATCTAAGATCAATTTTCAAAAATACCTTGGCTCTGTTCAATTGATCAAATAGATCATCGATCCGGGGCAGAGGGTACTTGTTCTTGATGGTGATATTGTTCAGCGCCCGGTAGTCGATGCACATCCGTACTGTTTCGTCCTTCTTGAGCACAAATAAGACAGGTGCTCCCCAGGGTGAAGCTCCGTCTCGAATAAATCCCAGAGCCTTCAGTTCATTGATCTGGTCCTTCATCTCTTTGGCCTCCTTCGGGTTGACTCTGTAGCATCCCTTAGAAATAGGGGGAGAGCCGGGGACTAGGTCAATGGTGAACTCTATATCTCGATCTGGGGGGGTAATCTGGGAAGACTATCAGGGAAGACATCTACCATAAAGGTGTAACTAAGAATTTTATTCATGTGGAGAATTACAGCAAAAACTCTTATGATTGATCTAAGGACATCCTGTTACAACTTCTTATAACAATAGATAATGTTATTCAGCAGTCCTAGGTACTATTCTTCATGGTTCTGGCTCTTGCATGAGCAGTCTCCAACTGCTTCATCTTCTATGAACCTCAAGTCTGCATCATGCCTTATTGTAGGAGGCAAGGTCAGCTGGATAGGAAGAGAGTCCCTAGGTTGTGGCCTAACAGGTGTTGCTGGGGTATGTGCTCTGGTTTGATGGAAAGATAAGGGGCAGTCCTTTACCCGATGTTCAATAGATCCACATGTTAAACATTTTCCCAATCTCTTGCGACAAATATTGGCTTGGTGACCAAGTCTTTTACAGTAGTCACAAACCAAAAGCTTCTTACGATATGACTGCCGGATAGGGCTCAAATATCTTCTAGATTCAAGGGTATCCCTCCTAGGACGAGGTTCCGCTCTAACTTGGTTTAAGATAGCTAAGGCTACATCATTGACGTTCTTCATGACTTCTCTCGTGATATTCATCTGTTCCTGCTGGGCTTCAGCTTGAGCCTTCTGGAACTCCAAGATTTCTTGAAATAGGGCAACCATTTGGAAGGTGTTTACTGGTACTGGTGGAGCAACAGGAATGGGTACTTCACCAAGGAAATACAACTCAGTTTGAGAAGAGGTAGGAATCGCCAGTGTTGTGAAAACTTCACTGGATGCATTATGGGGACGGTCAATCAGCTGCGAGGGAATAAACCCTGGACTTGGTTGAGGAGATGGGGTATGATCCGGAGATGACACCTCATCGCCAGCAGGATTGGTCTTATCAATGGCCATATTCTGGAAGGTTTAGGATGCAAACATAAGCAAGCTATCCTACCAGTCTATAATCAAACAAAAATATTTATGTATATAATTCGGACCTATGTTGTGACAAATCAATGTTCTAGTGTTCTACTTGTTTCTAGGTATATTTTCCTAAGTTGTTGACCTGCATGGGCCACCACTAAAAATATGTCACGACCCGATCCCAAATAATTGGGTCGAACCGGATCATGCCCAGCCTGTACCGTTGTTGAGACGGCGACAGTAAGCTGTTCCATTAGCAGGTATTCACAACAATATCTATATACATTTGTCACAACTCAATATTCGGAAATTTAAAACTTTATTAAACATTAGACCAGTATACTGGAATTAGAAAGACTGAAATAAAATGCTGAAATTCAAATAACAAAATTTTAAAACAACAAAACTGGAAACAGGAAAATCTAGCTAAGCATTCGGCTCATCGGCCTCAGGTCCTGCGTCCTCCAAAGGGGACTCTGGCAACACCACGGGGTACAGAACCGGGTCATAATAGCTGTTGATTAACAGCTCAGCATCCTCAAAACCCCCTAAAAATGTTATCTCCAGTCAGGAGGGAGCAAAGTATAATTCATGATAATCTAACAATTGAAATAATAATAGAATCAAGCACTTTTAAACAATTTGAAAATAAATAGTTCTCCAGCAGTTAAAACATTGTGATGTGAATAGACAATGAATATGACCGGCTTGGGTTGTACAGTAAAAGATATGGCTTATCCCCGTGTGTAAGAGGGGTAAGCTCGCACAGTTCTAAGTTATTATTTGGATGTGGTCATACTCATTACACTACTCCCCCAGTCCCCAAACAGTTACAGTAGTTACAGTAGTTACAGTCAGTGCTCTCAGAGAGAGTTCCGTGTTGCATCGTGGTTTAAACTTACAATAAAATGATTATTAAATAATTGTAAACTAACACAAAATGTACTTGCCTCAAATTGGACTGGGTTTGAAGGATTGAGACTTCGGGATCGAAATTAGCATCGTCCTCGAAATCCTACATTCGAGAAGTTCGACTCAGATTCCAGAGTTACCATGCTAACTATGCTAGTTGAAATCTCTAAGTTGTGTCCTAATCAATTTTAATCTTGATTACACAATCATAAACAAAACTCGGTTATCGGGTGCGTTGTAATTAATTACGAGGAAAAGATCAATTTATCTTTTTATTTTGGAAAAACTCGTAGTTACCAATTTAATTGGTTAAAACCTTGTATTTTCGTAATTATACATATAAAACTAAATTTCTTGTTTAATGAGAAAATATGATCTTTGTTTAAAATATTACAAACTTGTAAATTTTAATGTGAGAGAAATCTTATTAATTTTTCTATATCAAAAATAATATTTATTTTAGATTTACGCGTCTACGCTAAAATCCAGCAAAACCAGAAATGAAGAAAACTACGCTACAATATTTACAGGCCACAGAGAAAGGAAATAGAAAAGCTGGGCTTATGCCCTTACAAATTATTTTACATAAATAAGAAGTAGACCTGGGTTAGTCCTGAAATCTCTCCTACTATTTAATTCAAAACTAATAATTAAAATAAATTAATAATGAGTCTCAGATATTGGTCCAATCGTCATATAGGCTAATTGCCTCAACGTCCGGGCGAAACCGGTTTCGTTTGCACTTAGCCAGGGCCCATTGACCAATACGGTCGTTTCCCAAAAATCCAAAATATTATCCTTTTCCGAAAAACTATTTTTAAAACCATTTTAAAATTATATAATTAAATTTATAGAAAAATCCGGCAGCACTTTCTCTATTTTCGGGATAACCCAAAACTGGGAAGTGTGCCATAAAACCATTTATAAAAAGTCCCAAACCAGGGAACACACAGAATTCAACTTCCAAACCAGGAAAACCCAAAATTTACATGTAAAATATTCACAAAACATTTTCCCCAATTAATTCAGAAAACCCGAAACGAATTCAGAAATCCCGAAACCATCTCGGAAAGCCTCACAGAAACCAACAGAAACTTTTCCGAAAGTTTTTCGGAAAAATCCAAACCAAGCCAACAGAACTAAGAAAACCACAGATCCTATTTCCAAAGCCAACAATTCCAATCCGAACCTACAGAACTCTTTCCGAAGAGTTTTCGGAAAACCGAAACCAACAAACTATTCACAGAACCAAAAATATCAAAGTAACCACAGAACATATCAATCAAATGGTTCCAAAATTTCCGAAACCAAAAACGTAAAAAAATCCGAATTCCCGAAAAGGGATCGAGGACCAATTCATCATAGACACGGGAGAGACGAACTACTGTGACTATTCAGAAATTACACAAATCGACGGAATCCGAAGGGTTGCCTCGGACTCGGGACACGCGAATCCGCGAAAACGAACTCGGAAACGGAATCGAACCACGCCGAGAGAACACGCAGGTACCGGCCACTCGGGACGGGGCTACGCGCGCTCGGATCGGGGCTGCCGGGGGCGGCAGCGGCTGGAAAGGGGCGCCGGGCTCGGGTGGCGTGCTGCTGGACGAGCCGGAGCTCGTACGGGGAGGCGCCGAGCGGGGGTGCGCCGGGGCCGGCTGGCGGTGGAGCGCCGGGGCGTACTCGGGTCGGCTGCGAGGGGGTTGGGGTCGGGTTGGGGGTGCTCTGGATGGTGGAGTTGGGAATGGGCTCGAGATTTGCTTGGGGAGGAATAGAGAGACAGTGAGGAATGGGAGGGCAGGATTTGGAGTGGGGAAAAAAGTGAGGAGAACGTGTGATCCTGGTGGTGGGGAGTGTGGATTATAAAGAAAAGGGGGAAGTGTGCTGGAGTATGTAGGGGGGGGGTGAACGTGTGATAGAGAGGGAAAGTGGGAGAGAGAAGTGAGGGGAAGAGGGGAGATGCTGGTCCAACGGGTGGACCAGCTCATGGGGAGTTTTATTTTTTTTTATTTTTTTTATTAGAAGTAATCAGGATTTTAAATAAAGAGAATGGGTTCAGGTCGGGTCTGGGTTTCGGAAAGCTGGTCCATGTTCGGGTCAGGTCAGCAACCAAAAACCAAATTATTAATTTTGAAATTAATTTCGAACTCAAAATATAATAATAATAATAATAATAATAACTATAAAATTAAAATTACACTACAACCCAATAAGTTATTAATTCTAAAATTTTGGGTTTCACAAACAGGGTCAAACCTAGTCTCTATAAACATCTACAGGGTCAACATATCAATTTCATTGGTTGTGAAATCACTGGAATCGATAGATCTCAAATACAACAAAAGGAGAAAGATTATAATAATAGGGTAAAAACCTATAGATGTTGTCGGATGGTGAAACAACCATCACCAACGTGTCCAGAATGGTCAAATTAGCTAGGATAGCCTATCCATAAGTCCAATTTGGATACAGCGGCAAAAAGATAATTTCGGGTCAAAATGGTGTCCGTGTCGGACCCACTTTGTACCAAAAAATATACCAGAATAAAAGTTCTCAAAACCTAGCAAAATATATGTCCACGAATCCAGAATGACGATATGAACTCAACGATATATCCGGAATTGGATTCCGATGAGCCGATCTCAAAATGGCTCGTTGACCCGGATATTAGAATCCGATTTGTACGAAAATACGTGCCGGAGCCAATGTCCACTAAAACCTAGAAAATTATATGTCAACGAGTCCAGAATGATGATACAAACCCAACGGTATATCCGAAATTGGATTCCGATGAGCCGGCGTCAAAAAGTCCCGTTGACCCGGACTGTGGGACCCGCTTTGCACCGAAATGCGTGCCAGGGCCCACGTCCTCCAAATCTAGCAAACTTTATAAAAAAATGTGCTAGAACGACGCCACAAGTCTACTGGTGGTGTCAGAAATTGAATCCGGAGTCCCGGGTTCAAAATTGGAATTTTACAAGTGCAAAATTAAGAATTCGGACGGCCAAATTTGGCGTCGAATTCAACCAACCAAACGTGCTCACAATGAAACAAAACTTGAGGAGAAGGAAGAGGGTTGTACCAGCTACGCATAGGAACCAGTGGTAGCCAGACGGAGCTCCGACGACGGAGTTACGAGTCGACGAAGTTGGCTCCACAAAACAATCCAAAAATAATACAATTTAAAGCGTCAACTTGGTGGCCGATTTTTGATGTGTCAAACGACGAAATTAACGGATGAAACTTCAGGAGAGTGAAGAGGTATATACCAAGATTGAGACGGAAGAAACGGTTCGACGATCCAACAGTCGAATTTCTCGAAAAATGCGTACGAAGTTGCTGCGACGATGGGCACTTTCTGAAATTTGTCCGCGCGCGTGTCGACGGGATTCCATACAAAATGTACGAATCGGGCGTTTCTCGTACCGGAGACGAAGGGGCGCGCCATGGGGGCCTGCCCGGGGGTGCGCCCGGCCAGGGGGGCTCGTCGGCGACCGCGGTTGTGGGAATGATGTTGGTCGTGGTGTAGTTGTGGTGGTGAGGGTGATGGTGATGATGATAATGGTGAGGGTGAAGAAGAAGAGAAGAAGAGAGAGATGAGAGTGATAGAGAGAGGGAGGGGGCAGTCGACTGTAAGGGGGGTGATGTGTGCTGGTGAAAGAGTGGGTGAGGGGTGTGTGACTAAGGAGAGAGAGAGATAGATTAGTATATATGTGTGTGTATATAATATATAGAAAGAGAGAGAGAGAGAGAGAAATATTAGAGAGAGAATATAGAGGGGGTGGGCTGCTCGTGTACAGGAGAGGGGTTGTGTGTGATAATGGAAGAGAGAGTGTGATGTGAGATGAGAGAGGGAGTGAGTTATATATATATTATGTATATATTTGAAAATGGAGAGAGAGAAATAGATATTTGTATATAAAGAGAGATTTTTGAGGAGAGAAAAAATAAGAAAATATCACTGGGGTGTATAGGTAGACATGGTAGGGTCACACCAATTTGGGTTGGGTGTTGGGTCAAGTTGGACAAGCTTGGGGCCCAGATTTAATTAAAATAACAAATTTAAACCAATTAAAATCATAGATAAAGTGGGAGCACAAGGGAGATCAATTTGGTGGCACGCAAGTGGCACATGCATAGTAGACTAAAAATAGGTCAGGGCCATATATTGGGTCGACTGGATTGGACCGATGTCAAGGCCGGAGATTAAGTTGGAAGTTAAATCACGAATTACGACAGACGATAAATTGGTCTAAATTGATCCGAAAGTTGTACGAAGCAAATGGAGCACAAAAGAACAAGTTCGAGTGGGACATGATATATCAAATTGAAGATAATCTCATCTACTACAAACTTAGAGAAGAAAGCTTCCAGAGACTGGCCTCCCTGATGCTCTAGAAATCAAAGTCACGGTAAAGAGCATTTAATGATCAAAATTGATTAAATAAAAATGAATTATCGATAATAATTCATTTAAAAAATTAAAAAAATAAATCCAGGAAATTCAGGGGGCTTACAAAATATATCCAAATTTAACTATATTCAAATTTCTATTTTATGAGTTAAAATTATCCAACATTTAAATTAAAACTCATAAGAAAATATTATATATATGTGTTTTGTGTGTGTGTGTGTGTGTATGTGTGTGTGTGTATTATGTTTCAATAAATATTTATTCATATTAGTTACAATATTAATGTCATGCAATTTAGGTTAAGGTGTTCTAATTTAAAATTTTGATTTTAAATTAAGTTCTGAAAGATAAGTTTGAGTTTTGATGTTATAAGATTTAAAATTTTATATTATAATTTTAAATAAATTAGAAGTAACATAAAATTTTCACTTAGCTAGCTTAAAATTCTTTCTTTTGATTTTTAATTTATAATGTTGATAACTTTAAATCATAAAACTAAAATTTGGATATAGTTAAAGCTGTGCTAATAATATCTTGCAAAAATTTGGATATAGAAATTTGGATATATTTAAGGCTTAATTGCAGCCTGATACCCTCAACTATCTCACTTTTTGAACTTGATACCCTAAACTTTGATATGCATCAAGTTGATACTTTAAAAATAAATTGGACAAAATTGCCAATGTCCATCCCTTCCCCCCCCCTCCCGCTCTCCCTCACCATATCCCCCCCTCCCCACGTACCCCCGTCGGTTGCACTTCGCCCCCCCTTTTCCATCGGCGCCCCCCTCAAACCCTCGTTGGTTGCACCTTCCACCCCCCTCTGGTCGCCCTTTCTGCCTCCGACCGCCCCCTCTCCTCTCCCCACGCAGCTACAGCCACCCCGTTCGTCCCCCGACTGCTCTACCCCGTCTGCAACCCCCTCTCTCCGCACGCTATCATCGTCACCGCGCATGAGAAAGGGGGCGGGGTGGTGCAAGCGGAGGGGGTAGCCACAGGGGAGGGCAGGGGGATAACCTGTCACGACCCGCACCTACTGTGAGGGTACGAGAACGTAACAACGCCCAGCCTATGCCGCAGTATCGGCAATAGAACGCTGTTCTAGGTCATGAACTATAACTAGCATAATATGAATACTCTCCATAAGGAGGCCAACACAGAGGTACATCTCAATCACAATCTAAGGTAGAATGTAGCACGATGAAATAGATAAGAAATCCTCAACTGAGGTACAACAGAAAAGAAATACAAGTCTTAACATCTCTAAAAATATACAAACTCTGAATCAAGAACAACAACTAAACATGAAAAGGAAAGCAGTCTAAACTATCTATACTAAGCAAGGTATCGTCCTCAGTAGCTGCCTGAACCTCCCCTGGGGTCCAGGTCGCGAGTGTCAACTAGGCAAGCTCCAAGTAAGGGGGTGCAGGGTTCCTCGTCATCCTCTGTAAAATTTTTAACAGGTCCAGTCAGGACGGGAGCGAGCACAAAACATCTCACGCAGTTCATATCATGTTAGAAAATATAAAGCATCCAATAGAGTAAGGTACATGAAACGCTGAAAGAAAGAAGTATATGAAAAAACAGTAGAGATTTGATAACGGAAAATATCTAAATATGATAAGTAAGATCTGTAAGCCTACTGTGATTTAGAGTACAATATGGTTATGTAAACGGGTTAGGTTGTACAATAAAATGGGACTCTTTTGTACGTGAGTGTACAATGGACATCTACAATTTCTTATACAATAGGATTGATCACATAACCACTTCTACTCTCCCTCCCCCAATCAATACACAAGGATCCAATTCAGTTACGTTACCTTATACAATGGCTTGTACAATGGCTCAATGTGATAATGAGAGTACAATATGCACAATGAGTGTACAATGATAAGGGTATTCAATAAATACAATATGTAAGTAAAACGCACATCACAATATGTATTTAGTGAATACAAGGAGATAATATCTCAGAAGAAGATCCGTATAGTACCAATCCGTGATAATGATCGTGTCAGCATCAAGTACAGTAATCTAGAGCAAGAATATAAATCCAGACAAGTATGAAACGGTCAGAGAATGTACTCGCCTCGTATCTGAATGTCTGAAGTAAATGTATTGTCCGAGATGAGGTACCTGACTCCTAGTTAGAGCAACACAAGTCAAGATGTATACATGGGATGATATATGAAATGTACAATGTATCTGCATGCTGTCTAGGTCAAACTAGGCTAAAGTCGACACTTGGTCAACTCTAGTCAACCACACTAGTCAAACTAGGTCAAGTCCTAGCCCAAACAAGTCTAACAAGTCTCACTAGGCCTAACCAAGCCTAGTCTAGCAATCACACACCAATCACAAGGCTATACAAGCTAACACAAACCACACATCAAGGCACATTCACATTTAGCTATTTATAATGGAATTTATATATGGCTATATGTATATATGATTATACTTATATATATAGGATTACATATATTTATACAACATTATATATATATATAGAGAGAGAGTTAAAGAGGGAAAGAATTGACATGGTGTCAATGACATGAGAGTGTACATGGTGTGAGTGTTACCTAGGAATAGGAATAAAACAGTGCATTGCAAAACAGTGTGGTAGGGTCACATGGGAAAACAGGAATTGACAGTGTGTGTACAAATACAAAACAGTGTGGCATGGAGACAATGTAGTGTAAACCTGTTGTGTATGAGGGTATTTGGGAATGTGTGTGCAAATAGGAAATAGAAGACAGTGAGCTATCATTACCAACACAACCATGAGAATCAACACTCAATAATAAGGAAAGGAAACAAATTCCATATTTTTGGGATTCCTGTCAATTGATTGACAGTTAATCTCTTGAATCAAAATCAGTAAATCAATGCATGAGAATTCAGTCATGGCAACTAGATTTCTAAAACAGTTAAAAAAAACTGGAAAACGGTGGTTAGGTGTCATAGAGTGTCAAGGGGGTGAGGATACCTATGTGTGTGTATGACAAGGTGGAGTGTGTTAGAGAGGAATGTGTGTGACAGGGAGTTTAGGATAGAGTGTGTGTTCAGGTGCATATGTGTGTGTGGTATACAAGGCTGTGTGTTTACATGAGAACCCAGGTGACAGTGAATACATGTGAGGATTTATCATAGGAATTAGCATTAGAAATCAGTGAGTTAATACAATTTTCATGAATGAATCCTAGTATCAAGACTTGGCTAAAACAAGATTAACAATTGACAGTTTATAACCCAAGGTGAACCTATTCTCAGGTTTCAATACTTGACAGTTAATAAAGAATCAGTGAACAACCTATTAGTTTTTTAGTTCTCTGAAATTTCAGTGCAAGGACAGGTGCTATCTTAGGAAATTCTCAGGTTTCACATCATCCAGGTTTCAAGTTAAATGAAAACTAACAATGACAAGGGGGGAACTGAGATCTCCAACTGGAAACCCATGTTTCAGCTTCTGTTATCATGGATAACAGGATTTGAAACATACTCTCCAAATTTCAGCACACACACATTTATTCCATCCCAAAGCCATTCGAAAATCAGTAAAAAAAGAAGAAGGAAGAATCCATATCAGTTGACAGTATAGGCATGACATGGGTTCTCAGATTTCACACAAGTAATTCTCAGATTTATAATGAGGAAATGGAACCCAATTCTCAGGTAATTAGTGACATAATCTCAGTTTTGATTCAATCTTCATATAGCAATCCTAAAGCCAAATTTGAAAACCCAACTCATGAATCAACTTAACAGTAAACAAATACATGTGTATGTGAATTAGCATGGTAAATCAACATCAAGAGTTCAGGTGTCCTCAGTTTAGTGAATGACAGTGTATTACAAATACATACTAATTCTTGGATTTAACTCAGGTTCCAGTGTCCTGTGCGTAGCAGGGAACCATAGTGTGTGGGTGTACTGTCCTTCACAGATTTGTAAACAGGTAACAGTGTATGATGTATGGTTAGACAGTTTAAGCAAAACAGTGAATCATGAAATTCCAGGAATGAGAGAAATGACAGTTCAATCCAAAACCAATTGCAAATTTTGAGAACTAAAAAAAAATCCATGCTAATCTCAACCTAACATATTAGCTAATTACAGATGTATATAAGTGAATCTACATTCAATATAGCCCACAAATCCAATCAGTGAACATACATTAAATCCCCAACCCGACTGCCAGTTAAATATCAGGAACATGAGAATTTTCCCATTTCGAATCTAATTTAACAATTAAAATATCAATCGGAGGGTTGGTAAACATTGTGTCATGCATACATGTGTCAAACATGGTGTTTGTGTCCAAACAAGTGGACACAAACGTGTCCAAAACACTAATTTATACAGACTGTGAAAGCACTGCACAGGCAGCCTCGTGCACGTGTGTGAGTCGGGCTAGGACACGACACACACATCAACAAGTGTCATGCATATGTCCACAGCTAGGGTAGGTCTATGTGTTCATGTACACGTGTCTGTCTCGTGTCCACGTGAGTCGTGTCGAGAGTTTGGAACGCGTATCAGTGCGTTTTCACGTGCGTGTGCAGCAGTGCGCGATCCGTGCGCGTGCGATTTCTCCCAAACCACTGAACAAGAACCCATGGAAATTTGTGAGCCTCGTGTCAGTCACCTAAACAGCGTCCACACAAAATTTCGTGTCCAGATGTGTCGTGTACAGGGAGTTATAGCCCCCGAGTAGCAGGGCATGTGCGTCGTGTCTCGTGCAGCGAGTTTGTGTCCATTTTGGACACGGACTCAGCTCGATATGAGCTCAGAGCTTGGGGGTTCGAAAGCACACATCAAGGGCTAGAAATCTATTCAAACAGAATTTAAAAATAAGAAGAATTTATTCACTCAAGCATTTCATCGAACACATGCACCCTAACACTGATCCGTGTCCGATACGGACATGAAACGGACACGACTCAACACGAAACCAATACCTACGGCTAGGGGACACCTAGGGCTGTTCAAATATGTAAGAAAATTGGAATTTCATGGAGAGAATGAGAAGTTACCTATTGGTGTTCTTCTCCAAAGAAAGCTTCAAAATGGGGGATCCTTCTTGCTAATCCCAAAGCTCCAAATTGTCCCAAATTTGAGAATGACCTCCATGAACAGCAAGTAGAGGTGGATTAGGAACTAATGCAAAAGACTAGAGGAAAAAAGGAATTAAAACAAAGAAACTAGGGCTTGAGGAAGATTCCTATACCTTTCCTTCTTCAAAATGTTGAAACTCAATAAAGAGGCAAGAACCCTAAATGAAGAGATTATTTATAGGGAGAAATAGCCCTAGGTGGCTGCCATGGGCTGATTAGGGTTAGGGTTGGTTCATGGTGTGGGCCTATGGGCTATTAAGCCTTAAGTCACAAGTCATGACTTGTGAAATCACAAGCCATTCCTTAAACAATTTAAATCCTATTTCCACCAAATTAATTCTATGGTTTAATTATCACTAACTTAAGTCAACCTAGGGTTCCATATCCTAATCACATAGTCATGACCTAGGTTAGCCACTAGGTTAGTCTCAAAAGTCAACATAAGTCAAAGTCAACTAAAATACCAAAATCAATTATACTAAAAATCATATAAATTCTAATGATTCTAAATAATACATAATAATTCCAAATAATTTCCAAAATTACAAAAATGACTAAAATACCCCTCAATCCAGAAATGATAAACAAAATACTAGCAAGACACCAATTCATAAGTCATGTTTTAAAATAGATTTTAAAATGATTAAAATTAATAAAAAAATCATATAAAATTTTAAATACCATAATTAAATAAATTAAAAATACAAAATTTTAAAATTACCCTCATCTAGAGAAACTGGGTGTTACATAACCGGAGTGGGGACGGGGCAGGCGGAAGGGGGAGGGGGGAGGCAGAGGGGGTGGGCAACCCATGGGGTGAGAGTTGGGTGGAGAAAGAGGACAATTTTTGTCATTTTAAAATTTTGGGGTATCAAGTTGAAAATATTCAAATAGTTTATAGTATTAAGTTGATGCATATCAAAGTTTATGGTATAAGTTCAAAAAGTGGGATAGTTAAGGGTATCAAGTTGTAATTAAGTCTATATTCAAATCATAAAATAATATATTCGGCCAAATTCCGTCAACTCAATTGGCGTAATCGTGCATTCTTGGTTTTCCGTCGGCCAAATTGGCGACATCTTTCAGATATTCTAATTTACTCAATTTTGTTTCGTTTAAACTAATTTATTGGAAATTTATTTAGTTACAGTAAATTTTCTATACTTGGATTGAGGGTTAAAAGAGTTAAAAGTGAAAGAAAAAAAAAGTTAAATGAAAAAAAAAGAGGTTTGAAAGAGAGAGTCGTATAGAATTAAATGGAGGTTTGTTTAGCTTTATTTTATCTTTTTTTCTTAATTCCCAAATAGGTTAACGAGAAAAAAATGAAAGGATTTGTTTAAAAATAGGTAAATACATTTCTTATTTGTGCACAACAAAGCAGTCGCAAGCTCTTTTTGACTGTTGGATCGAGATCCAACCGTCATGATTTGTTTGGATGAGTTATTACAAATAACTCATCATTCATTTTTCTCTCCCTCTCTTCTTGAGAACATTAGTGTGAGTTCCCTCTCCTTTCTTTGTATATATGACAGGGATGTGAACTCGAGTGGTGAGGGACTGTTGCATGTGCCATTGTGCTAGCCTGGAGGTGGACCCAAGCACGAGCATAACATATAAGATCGATATGTCGCATCGTTTGTGCGTTGGCAAGTAATTTTTTGAGAATTTTTGACTTGCCCCCCACTTTGTTTATCCAAATTAAGGGTGCACCCCACTATTTTGCATTAATGTACATCACCCCCCACATTGGATGAATTCCGTCAAAAATATTTTTTTGGGACCAAAATGCCCTCATCTTCTTCCTCCCTCTTTCCTCTAACCACCCTCCCTACCCCCCACCCCCCCGTGCGGCCACCGCCGTCGCTCACCGCCTCCGCTCCCCCCCTCCCCGCCTCTCCCCCCCTCCCCGCCTCCGCTCCCCCCCTCCGCCACCGCCACTGCCTGCCTCTGCGCCTCCGCTCCCCTCCTCCGCCGCCCCCTCCCCCCCCTCCCCGTCTCGCTCCCCCCCTCCGCCACCGCCCCCCTCCCTCCGCCTCCCTCCGCTCCCCCCTCCCCTCCCCGCAGCCGCAGCAGCAGCAGCCGCGACGGCAGCTGTGGCAGCAGCAGCGACGGTGGCAGCAGCGACGGCGGCGGCGGCGGCAGCAGCAGTGGGGGCGGCAGCAGCGGCAAGCGGCGGAGGCGACGGTGCGGGGGCGGTGGGCGTGGGGGTGCGGTGGCCGCCAGAGGGGAAGGAAAGAGGAAGAAAAAAATAGGAAGGGCATTTTGGTCCAAAATTTGTGGTTAAAACGTTTGACCGTTAATTTTTGACGGAATCCGTCAAATGTGGGGGGTGATGTACATTAATGCAAAACAGTGGGGTGCACCCTTAATTTGGGTAAACAAAGTGGGGGGCAAGTCAAAAATTCTCTAATTTTTTTGTCAATCCAAGACTTGGCCTCATTGTTTACTGGATTTTATAGATTTCAGACATTTAAATTTGATCACTAGTATCACCTAGGGTCTGCTCGGAGTTGGGAGGAAAAAAATTAAGAAGAGTCGCATAGAATCTTGTTTGGATCGGAGAAATAGTTAAGTGGAGGATGTTTAATAACTTTTGCTTGGATTAAAAAATTTGACTGGGTGGAAGATTAATAAAAATATGATATTACAAAAATAACCTTATTACATGTTATAATATTGAATTCGGTTAAAATTTTAATTAGAACTTGTCAAAATATCTTCACAAATTAGGAAGGTACGGAGCAACATATTGAAAACCAAAAAAGGAGAAAAAAATTATAATATTTTATAGAACAAATAAGGGATATTTATGACTTTTTAAACAAAATCCCTCAATCCACCTCATTAACCCTCTGAATTGGGGGTTAAAAAATGGACAAAAGATGGTGAAATAAATCACCACTTAACCCTCTATAACTCTCTCTCCTAAATCCCACCCTCAAACCAAGCATGATTTTATTTCTCTCTCATTTAACTTTTTCTCACTTAACCCTCAATCCAAGCGGACCTATGTTAGAATGATATTGGATTATGGTTTTGGTTGAGAAATGACCACTCAACGGTGGTGGTTCCACGTGGCGGGCACTGAGGGACGGGGCCTCCAGTGATTTTTTTTTATATACTATTACACTAAAAAATAAAAAAAATCAGAGACGTTGTCTCCGAACCCTTCTATGATCGTGCTCCCAGTGAATTGTAATTCTTGATCCCTAATGCCACTCAATATCAATTTATCTATTTTTACCAAGTATTTGACACAGGCACCAAATACTCAAACAATCGACACGAATTTGTGCTCACACAAAGCAGTAGTAAACCAACGTTGGATTTTTGTTTTGGATGAGGATTCTTCGAGAAACGAAGAGTTCACGCGAAACGGATGACTGCTCTTGATAGTTCTCTCACATAACATAGTGCACAATATATATACTGTCAATATACCAACAATATATACTGACGTGGTTCCATGAATTCGATTGGTCCGATAAGATTCTTATGTATTAAAAGAGCGGAACCATGACGGTTCATTTCGGAGTTAGCCTGAAGGTGTGAGGTGGGCCGGGCTGGGCCGGCCCGCGCCCATTGTTGATCGGATTTGTTCGAGCTTGGGCCGGGCCAGGCTTAGCCCGGATGGAGGAGTAGGCCGGGTCGACCCGGAATAAAAAACTTCAAATTCAGTCCGGACCCAGACCCGGATAGGTTCGGACAGAGTCGGGTCCGGGCCCGGCCCGGGTTAGCCCGCAGGCTGACCAACTTTAAAGAAAAGAAAAAATTGACTCAGTTTTTAATTTATACTATACTTGTTTCTATTTTTAAGAGAAACGGATTTGCTAATATTGGTTAGTAGAATGGTTGATAAGAATTTGCTTTGGAGGTCCTAGCTTCATAAGCCCTCATTCATGTAGGTTTTGAATTTTTTTTTAATTATGTTCCAGGCCTGGCCGGGCTGCGGGGTTGGAAAAACTGAACCCAGTCCGGACCCAATGAGGAGTACGGGCCGGACCCGAACCCGGTGGTATTATGGACTGGATCGGACTGACCGTTGACCGGACTCGGGCCGACCCAGACCGGTTTTGACCAGACCGGTTCTGGCCGAATTTTGGCCCGCCCGGCCCATTAAACAGCTGAACAAAATCAGACCGTGCTTAACAACAACACTTGTTACAAGTTTGCAACCGTTGTACATGTAACATAAGTGACATGCATCAATTGGAGAAGGGCACCCCCAATTTGTCTATGCCAACTTTTCTGGAGAAAGAGAATTAAAAAAAAGTAGAAAGTGATCAGTATACTTGGTGCAAATACAAAGTCCACAATTACTTCATCATGAACAAATTACACACGAGTCAAGTTTGCAACACAGGAACTGGAGGCAGGACACATTAAGTTTGTAACTCGTGGAAACTGGACGCAAGGGTGTAAAAATTCGGTGAAAGAAGCAAGTAAGAGCATCTCCAACCCTATTGTGAGTTTAGAAAAAATGGTTGTCACATAGGAATGACAAACTTTTATTCCAAAAAAATTTCTCCAATACAAATGTAGAATAAAACATAAAGTTGACATGACAAGGACAATGTGAAGTTGGTTGTCTAGATCTAGACAATGTACTTCACAATGACTTTGTCTCCACATCATCAATTATGAATAGAAATATTTATAAAAAAGTTGAAAAGTGAAGGAGTTGCCTTGGAAGTTGAAAAAAATACTTTTTATTGTCTCCTCAATACTTTTGCATTAGAGAGAGTTTTTCTATCTCATTGTCTTTTGAGATATAGTTTTGCTGCATAAACAAGACATTGTCTTGTGGCTCGCGTCACATAAGAGCCACCTAAGACTCACAACACTTAACAAGACAATAGAGCTGGAGATGCTTTGATTAAGGAAAAATTATTCTGTGGATTGGACTTACCACGTGACAGTGCATGTGTTGTCGTCTGATATGTCATGATACTATTGGCACGATACTTAGTAACTTTTCTTGATTAAGCATCATCATTCTTCTACTTTGTCGTCGAAGACCCAGCTGTACTTCTCCATGAAAGGGTTGATTAGGGTTTTAGGGGGGTACTTGTGAATGCAGTCCTCCCAAACCCCACGCTCCTCCTCCAGGTCCCTCTCCACCTCCCACAGGCAGCTGTTGCACTTGAACCCCGCTCCGAGCCCCAGCATCAGCACCCTGTCCTTCCTCCTCAGCCTCCCCTTCGCCTCCATGTACTCCAGCTCGTACCAGATCCCGCTCGACGACGTGTTCCCGAATCGGTGCAGCGTCATCCTCGCCGGCTCCACGTCGTGCTCCGTCAGCCGCAGGCCCTTCCTTACCCCCTCGATCACCGCCGTCCCCCCCGGGTGCACGCAGAAGTGCTCCGCCGCCGTCCTGAAGTCCACGGGCGCCGCCCTCCCGCCGCCTGCTGCCACGAGCTTCAGCCTCCGCCCGAGGACGTCGCGGACGACGTAGAGAGCCGTCTGGCCGATCGGGAGGACCCTCGGCGCCAGCCTCCGCAGGTTCGCCGAGAGCGCGACCGCGGCGGCCTTGGGAATTCCCCTGCCGATGTGCACCCCCAAGTAGCCGCCGCCGTCCTCCTTCTGCTCCGCGCAGCTGTGAGCCCCGTCGCTCGCTCCGATGTGGGCCCGGACGAGGTGCCTCAGCCTCATCTTCGCCCGGCCCTCGAAGGAAGGGTCGTTGGTCAGCAGCATGGAGCAGCCGCCCGACCTGAACAAGCAGTTGGAGAGCATCATCGACCTGTCGCTGCCGGAGTACCAGTTCGGAGCGATGGACTCGGAGCTGACGACGAGCGCGAGGACGTTGGGACGGGTCCTGAAGATGCTCCGGACGAGGTCGATCGAGATCAGGCTCGCGCTGCAGCCCATGCCGGACAGGTTGAAGGCGCGGACGTCCTCCCTCATCCCGTAGTGGTGGACTATTCTCGAAGCGAGGCTGGGGGAGGGGGCGAACATCGAGACGTTGACCACTAGCACGTCGATGTCCGACGGGGAGACGTCGGACCTGCGCAAGAGGTTGCCGATGGAGGAGGAGCGGAAGAACTCGTCCATCTCGGAGATCCCTTCGGAGAAGGACCGAGTCGGCGGCGGCGGCCGCGCCTCGCTCGAGCCCCGGCGTATGATGTTGCGGGGGGCGTAGGTCTCCTCGCCGATGCCGGAGCTGACGATGATCTTGAGCAGGAACCTGTGCTCGGGGGCGCCTAGGTTCTTGTTCTGCAGGACGATGTCGCCGGAGAGCTGGGTGGAGACCTTGCGGTCGTCGGAGGGCTTGAAGCACGCGTAGTCGACGAGGTAGCAGTTGCGGGAATGTCTTCGGCTACGGAGTAGTTTACGTACAAGAAAGAGGAGACACACAAGTGTGATGGAAGAGAGAAGGAACTCCATTAGAGAAAGAGAGAAGCTACTTGGTTTTGGAGGTTCGAAATGGGTAATATATGTAGGAGATTAAGAGGAATGTTCTTTGTCTACTAGTGAAATGAATAGGGAGCGAGTATTACACTTCATTGCGCACTATTTTTCTCGTTTAGCTAGAATGCTAAAAAAAAATTAGAGAAGATCTCATATGACATAAAAAAAAAAAAATCTCTTCTGAAATTGACATATTCTATGAATTATTCTAAAACCTAGATATTTATAAGGAAAGTATCTAGTATATCTAAAAAAATCACGAGTTATTTAGAAATATCATGAGTCTTCAAGAGGATTCCACTATCTTCTAGAAAGATCATGGATCTTCCAGAAGATTCAACCATCTTCTAGAGATTTTCAGAAGATTCCAGCATAACCCAAGTAAGTAGAGAGTTATGTAAGTCCGTCTCGATTGGGCGCAAAATCATGGACGTGACAATTGTCTCCAAATCTTTTCCTTTTCAGGTGGTTGAGTGATCGGTTAATGGATGAAGGCGAGTTTCCGATAACCAACACTTAGCTTGTAGTCGATCGAATGGGAATCCGGGAAAACTTATCTTATGCCAATTTATGGAGTAACGTCGTCCCTACAAATTATTCCTCTAAACCATCATTCTTATATGGCAGCTGACATGCTTTCCAAACCATCCCTCCTCATTTGACAGCTGATATGACATGTTAAATAGCATTATGTGTCATCTAACACGACAGTTGATATAACAAATTTGAACCAAAAAAATTAATTATATCCAAAATTTTAATATTAATATTAATTTTAGTTTTAATTTTAATATTAGTTTTAATTTTAATTTTAAAATTAGTCATATCATTTGTCACATCAACCGTCACGTTAGTTTTCACATAAATGCTTTGGAAGGATAACTTGGATGGATGGATAAAGAGATGTTTTAGCAAGTGCCCCCACTATAAATATACAAATTAGCATATACCCCCACTTATTTAAAAAACTAACAAATGTCCCCACTATGAGTAAAATAATCAAAATTTTGGTTAAATAGTGCGGGTATATCTTAAATTTTAAAATATTGTACACAAAGGAATGGGAGCATTTACTATTTTTTTTTTAAATAAGTGGAGGTTTATGGTACTTTCTATATTTGTAATGGAGGCATTTGCTAAAATATTCCATGGATAAATTATTCTTGATGTAAATTCTATATGAATGTGTTGGATAATTTTGCTAGTGTATCTATCACGGACAGTCCAGTAGTAGTGGCGTATACTATTTTGCTAGGGTGAAAATTTGAAAACTAGTAACTTAATTATTTTATGAGAAATTTTGAGTGGCACCCCACTTTATTTTACCATTTTTAAGGTGCACCCCACAGTTTTACCATAATGCAAGACACCCCCCACTTTTGACGGAAAACGTCCAAAACTGACGGTCAAAGAGTTTGACCAATATTTTTTGACGAAAATGCCCTCGTCTCTCCCAAACTCACTGCTGCTGTTGCTGGGTTGGGTGGGGGGGGGGGGGGGGGGGTGGGCTGCGGTCTGGGAGGGAGGGGGGTGGGGCGAGGTCGAGGAGGGGGGGCGAGGTCGGGGAGGGGAGGGCGGCAGCCGCAGTCGCGTTCATCACCACCACCACCACCTTCACTATCACCACCACCACCATCACTATCACCATCACCACCGCCCCCCCTACCCCCCACCGCCGCAGCCGCCCTCCCCTCCCCGACCTCGCCCCCCTCCTCGACCTCGCCCCCCCTCCCCGACGGCAGTCGCCCTCCCCTCCTCGACCTCGCCCCCCATCCTCGACCTCGCACCACTCCCCCTTACCCCCCACCGCCGCAGCCGCCCTCCCCTCCCCGACCTCCCCCCCCCCCTCTTCGACCTCGCCCCCCCTCCGACCGCAGCCGCCCTCCCCTCCCCGACCTCGCCCCCCCTCCTCGACCTCGTCCCCCCCTCCCCCGACCTCGCCGCCCCACCCTACCCCCCACCGTCGCCGCCGCCATCCCCTCCCCGACCTCGCCCCCCCTCCGCGACCTCGCCGCCCCCCTCCCCGACCGCAGCCACCTCCCCCCCCCCCCACAGCAGCAGCAGCAACAACAATGAGTTTGGGTTTGAGAGAGACGAGGACATTTTCGTCAAAAAATGTTGGTCAAACCCTTTGACCGTCAGTTTTGGACGTTTTCCGTCAAAAGTGGGAGGTGTCTTGCATTATGGTAAAACTGTGGGGTGCACCTTAAAAATGGTAAAATAAAGTGGGGTGCCACTCAAAATTTCTCTTATTTTATTGTCTTGCCTCTGAGTCTCAAGGAAATCACAATTTTCTTTTGGTAATGAAAATGTATGTTAGATGATTCTCATTATATAAATACATATATAATATTTTGTCGATAACCCTTAGCCTAGTGGTAGTGGTGGGCCCAAAAATTAATGTAATCATGCTCCAAATCTGAATTCTGGAGTGTTTATTAGCTTTCTAGTAATTTTTAAGTATGGACAAGTGTCCATTATAGTCTTCAAGTGCTACAAAATTTGGCTAAAGTTAAAATGTAGCACTTGAAATCTCTTCCACTGTGGATGCTCTAAGATTCTTATGTAGTTATATTTTAGATCGTTGGTTCAGCGATTGATATTTGTGGACTGTGTCAACTTTTGTCGAAAACACTAATATGGATGAAAATAAGTTGTGGTTCTATTACAATAATATGTTTGTGTGGGTCAAACACATGAATCAACCCACAAGCACTTTTGTTCTAGATTACGGTTTCCATTGACATGAACAAATTGTCGAAAACCAGAACTTTTAACTTTTATTTTGTTAAGATATAAAACTTCAAAACGGTTCAAGGTTGAATCGTATAAGTCGTGTGCATTTCATCAACCATTTCGTTTAAAAAAAATGTCCCGTAATCGTAGTTATTTTCTCATATAGTTTAAACTAAAATTAAAATCTAAAATTCTCCTAACTGCATGAATATGTATAAATACTAAAATATTTAAAATTTAAACTAACTGCATGATATTTCTAACTAAACACCTCTCCAAAAGTTTAAAAATATATTTATAATAGATCATAAATAAAATATATTCAAATTATATTTAAAATATTCTAACATAATTTAATTTTTTATATTTCAATCATATTGTCGATTTATTTTTCTTTTTTATATTTAAATCATTAGTTCTCACTGGCAGCTCAAACCTCCCTTCCATACCAAAAGTTTCTAGTTAACGCACTAACCACAATGTTGCCATTAGTGAGCTCACCAGTGTGGTTGCGGCCGCACCAAGCACGTTCTCGAATATGTTGCAATGCTTCCATGCATAGCACCACAATGCTTTCACAACCACATTGCAGTACGCGCTGTTGTAACACACAATCAAGTTGTGAATCAATGGAGTTGCAGAGTCAATTAACCTCGAGAGTGCGTGCATGCACCTGGGGGGTGGTGGTACACTGCTACCGATAATGGAGTTGCAGAGTCAACCTGGAGAGTCCTATCATTCATGGCTCTGTCATAGGCACTCACGAAACCCATGATGGCGGAGAACACCACGGCCATCTCGGCTCCATGTCGTGGACCTACGTACCTCTCTTAAGTTGGTCGTGTCGTGCCCCCAGCATGGCACTCCTCCTCGGAGTCGATCAATATGATCATATCAGCTGAACATGACCTCTCTCTTCAATTCCCAGCCCATTATATTATGATCTCTCATAGCTAGCTCATACCTAGAGCTAGAGGGAGCGCTATTTAATTCCCCATACCAGTCTCCCTTGCCTGCTCCCCAACTTGCCGGCAGCATGAGAGTTATATATATATATATATATATATATACTTTGTACGTATAATAAGAATATTATATAATTATTATTAAATATCTCTTCTAAGTCATGTGGTTAAGATGTAAGTTTTTTTTTTTTTTTGTTGAGTTCAATTTCTCATATTGACAAATTTTTACTTTTTTCAACAATTTTTTACATAATTTTTTTTAAAAAGGACCGTGATATAATGACGACTTAGACGGCTCACTTTTGAGCTGTTTTGAAGCCTCATTATATAGTGGAACTAGTAAATGCACGTGCTTTGCACGTGTAATAACGTATAATAAGAATATTATTTAATTATAGTCAAATATCTCTTCTAACTTATGTCACTACCACATTTCTAGTGTGAGGGTATTTTTGTCATTTTGGGGTATTTTAAATTTATTAGAATTAATTAGAATTTATGGAAATTTTTAGGAATTTATTTGAAATTGTTTGAATAGGTTGACTTTTGACTAGTGTTGACTTTGTAGACCTACCTAGAAGCTAACCCTAGTTAGTGGGCCATGGTTAGGTCAAGTGACCCTAGTCTAACCTAGCCTAGCACTTGGTTTAAGTCATTTTAGCAAAAAGGATTAGAAGTCATAAGTCATGACTTGTGGTTTTAGAACCTTGTTAAGTTTAATCTACATTTAGCTTTGTAGCTTGGCCCAAGGCCCAACCATTTGACTAAACCCTAAACCCAAGCCCTAGTGGCCGGCCACACCATCAACATAGGGATTCCCACCATATAAAACCCCTCCCAAATCTAGGGTTGCCTCTTTTCTTTAGGAAGAGCCCTATTTTCAAGGAGGTGAGTTCTTGTCTTAATAAATTCATTATAATTCCATTATAGGTCCTAAAATCCCCAAATTAGTTGCATTAGTTTCTAAATCTGTCATTCTTGCTGTTGTGAATGTTTTGGTTCAGTTTGGCATTGATTAGAAGTGATTGGGATACCAAGCAAGGAGCTAGAAAGAGGCTTTTTCCATTGAAAGTTCACAAGGAGGTAATTTCTTCAAATCTCCATGAAATTTCATGTAGTCTTCACCAAAAGGAAGCCCTAAGGGTCCCCCCTAAGGTCTGGATTAGGTTCGTGTCCAGTGTCGGTGGATTCGTGTCCATTTGCTCTTGCTTCTGTGCTTCAAGCCTTCAAAAAAAAAATTATTGAGGTAAGATTTCTGATTTTTTTTCCCCAAGTATTTGCTCTTCCATTTGATAATCATGTTGCATTTTTTCTTTCAAATATTTGTTCTTCCATTTAGTAGTACTAAAATTATATGTAGCTAGAATGTCTAAATGTGTATATTATTTAGTAAAATTTTAAGTCAATTGACAATTTGAATTGAACACTAATACTTTACAATTGAATATTTTCAGATGAAAAATAATACACTATTCAAAATTTTCAATAAATCTTGAGAACAAGCTCCTTCAAGCTCCCAAGAGCCATGAACTGGACCACCCGGTCCACCTCCACTTCCATGTCAGCCTGTTGTCCAGTCCTTACCTACGTGCAATATAGAAGATGAGTATCCCTCTGATCCTACATTACGAAATTTTTGATGAATATAATATTAAAGAAAGAGAGAAGGTTCAACAATACTACTTGCAAAAAGGTCCATGTCAGCCTAAAGATCACAATTTTTTTGGCGTTCATGTGCAAATGAGAAGCGTCGATTTCAGCCTTCGTGGTTCAAAAAGCACCCTAATTAGCTAGAGTATAGTATTACAACAGATGATGTTTATTGTTTCCCTTGTTATCTTTTTAAAGCTGATCAAGGTGGCCAAAGTGGTGGTGATTACTTTGTTGGAGAGGGATTTAAAAATTAGAGGAAAAAAAATAAAGTTGGATGGACATGTTGGAGATCACACTAGTACGCATAACAAATGTGTGAGTGCTGGCTACGATCTTTTGAAGCAACAACACATAGAACATTCTTTGGCTGCTCAGTGTATTCAAAATCAAGCCGACTATCATCTCCGCTTGACAGCATCAATTGATTACATTAAATTTCTTTTGCGTCAAGGATTGACTTTTCGTGGTCACGATGAATCCGAAGAATCACTAAATAAAGGAAACTTTCTTGAGCTCTTACAATTTGTTTGTGACCACAATGAGAATATCGATAAAGTTGCACTAAACAAGGCTCCTGAAAATCTCAAATTGACATCTCCTCAAATCCAATAAGAGATTATTATTTCCATTGTAAAGGTAACTACAAATGCTATTATTAGAGATATTGATAATGAATTATTCACTATTTTTGTTGATGAAGCGCGTGATATATCCGTGAAAGAACAAATGACCGTTGTTTTGCATTTTGTGTATAGAAGGAGGCATATTATGGAACGTTTTCTTGGTATTGTTCATGTTGGTGATATGCAGCTATTGAATTTCTATTGTCCCAACATGGATTAAGTATATCGAGTATTCGGGGACAAGGATACGATGGAGCTAGCAACATGCGAGGAGAATTTAATGGATTGAAAAGCTTGATTATGATAGAGAATGAGTCGGCTTATTATATTCACTGCTTTGCTCACCAACTTCAATTAACACTTGTAGCTGTTGCAGAAGGTCACGGAAAGATTTCTTTATTCTTTGACATTGTTACACTTTTATCAAATATTGTTGGAGCCTCATGCAAGCGTAGGGATATTCTTCGTGAAAAACAATTTAAAAAAGTTGTTGAAGGAATTTATAGCGGTGATATTTTGACTGGAAAATATAAGAATCAAGAAATGTCATTAAAACGAGCAGGAAGCACCAGGTGGGGTTCTCATTATTGTACACTGATGAGTTTGATTTGCTTGTACTCGTCGGTGGTTGATGTTGTTGCGATTGTTGAGGGGGATGCAAAGGATCACAAGGTAAGAGGGCATGCAGAAAATATTCTGGGAATCATTTCTCAATTTGAATTTGTATTTCATTTACATTTGATGAAGATTATCTTAGGAATCACAAATGATTTATCACAAGCTTTACAGAGAAAAGACCAAGATATAATAAATGCTATGACTCTTATGAGAATAACCAAACAACACTTGCAAAACATGAGAGAGATGGATGTGAATCATTATTGGAAGAGGTTTCTTCATTTTGTGTTAAGCACAAAATAGTAATCCTACATATGGACGAATTATTTGTACAACATGGGAGATCTCGTCGTAACTTTGAAGGAAAAACAAATCTTCATTATTATCGTATTGAATTATTTTATGAAGTGATTGATTTGCAGCTTCAAAAGTTGAATAATCATTTTAATGAGGTGAATACGGAGTTGTTGCTGTGTATGTCTTGTCTTGATCCAGGTGATTCATTCTCTTCTTATGATAAGAGAAAACTGCTTCGCTTTGCTGAATTTTATCCATCAGATTTTTCTAACATGGAGTTGATGCACCTTAATCGTCAACTTGATAACTATATTTTTTATGTGCACTCTGATGACCAATTTTTTGACGTTGCGGGTGTTAGTGGACTTGCTAGAAAGACGGTTCAGTTAAAGAAGCATCGTACATATCCGTTGGTATATTTGCTCTTGAAGTTGGCATTGCTATTACCCATCCTCCCACAAGACGCTGGTCGTACACGTCAATCAACAGGCGTATGAGGAGTTCATCTCTGAAGGAAGGGCGAGTCCTTCGAAGCGGCTGCCGAAGCCGAAGAAGACCCGTCGAGTCTGGGTGCGCAAGGTCGACGCCTCGGGCACCACCACCGAAGGGGATGCGCCAATCCAGCCTTCCCTTCCTGCTGATGTCCTCAGCAACCAAGATACGCCCGCTGGTGCGGCGCATCTCTCAGGGAAACGTGCGGCTAACCACGTTCTCCAGCCATCTCCCTCTCAGGCGAGAAAGATGTGTCGACGGAGCAGGGGCACAGCAATGCCTCGTGCATCACCTCTGATGCGCCACAGAAGGTCTCTGTCTTTGACAGACTCATTCGCTGTAGTGGCGAGGAGAATATAGATTCTGAGTTGCAATGAAAATTATCAAAACTTCAATACATAATCGATTGAGAGATTTGATGATGAATGATTATTTGGTGGCATATATTGAAAGAGACGTTTTGGATGCTATTGACAATGAAGATATCATTCACTATTTCCAGAATATGAAGTCTCGAAGATTTTTATTGTCAAAAAAAGAGAGTTGTTTAGTGATTGTAATAGTTTATGACATTTGATATTAATATATGTTTTGAATTATAAATATTTTATTATAATTTACTATTATTATAATAATAAGTACTGCGCCCCTTGAATTAAATGTCTGGCTACGCCACTGCGCGCGCACACACACACACAATATATATATATATATATATATATATATATATATATATATATATATATATATATATATATATATAATTCAAAAAAAACGAACGAGCTTCTAAACGAGCCACCTCGCGAGCTCAAATTAATGAGCCAAGTACTTAGCTTGAGCTTGGCTCATTTATTGAACGAGCTCGAAAATGAAGCTTGAGCGCAGCTTGTTTACTAAAGAACCGAGCTCAAATGAGCTTTTATCGAGATGAGCTTCGAGCAGCTCGCGAATGGCTTGGCTCATTTGCAACCCTACTATTTGAAGGCCCCCAGCTCCAATTGTGCGAAGAAGACTATAAAAATTGAAAATAAACATTAGATATGTTTGAGGAAATTAAGGACTCTTACATAGAGCTCTTCTCCAGGACACAATCTACTGCATATGAGACCTGATTCCGAAGAGCCAATCCACATAGAGGAATGATCTTAATTTAACATGTTCCAAATCAACCGATGTCGATATTGATCGTCAATACAGTCCGTTGCTCTTGTCACGACCCGCTCCCAAATATTCGGATACGCGTCGGATACGCCCAGCCTACGTTGAAAGACACTGAAATGCATGAAAAAAGGAACTATAATGTGAACTATAGTACCAGAAACTGGAATATGAAACTGATGCATGAATAACGATAAAACTATAATACCAGATCCCGAACAATAAACTAGACTATCAGTGTAACATGCATTTAAAATAACTATCAGAATATGTGACCGGCTGGGGTAGTACAGGGTACAAGAGCACAGTAGCACATGAATAAGGGTACGGCTTAGAGTTCTACGTGTACGATGTGAGACCTAAGCTATTAAACAATGCCTAGCTAAAATAGGATTGGTCATTTATCTGTATTATTTCCCTTCCCCTAGATACAAGTAAAAATACTGAATAATGAACAATGAACAATAAACAATGAGCAATGAACGATGAACTGTAACCCCGTTTTTCCAATTTTATGGAATTTTGTATGGTTTGGTATTTTTGGTTAATTTCTAAATTGTATTTCTTAAAGAGTAACCTTGGTAAAGGTTTATTTTAATTTGTAAAATTTTATTAATCCTGTATTTGAGCCCAATATTTTAAATGGGTATTTAGTTTAACCTGCTTCTGATTTTGTTTTCATTACAATTTCTGAAAGGAGGAGGGCTTTTTCATTAAAGTGGCAATGGTGGAGGGACTCTTGTGCAAAATTTCTTCAGTTCCTTTAAACACTTGAGTGAGAGAGAGAAATTATTTTCACTCTCACTTTTCTTCCAGAGCTCTCGAGAGCTCTTTCTGCTACCCAAATTCTCAGTGAAGCAATCCTAATTTCCCGGCGGGAGGCAGCGTAATGGCGACGATGACGATGAGCATCTGCTTCCTCGATGACTGAAAGCAGCGCCACCACCACGATGGTGGCGACCGACGCCTAGGCACAGTGGCACCTCTCCATGGCTTAGTTCGGCGGTGCGCGTTCTTCTTCGACGACAATGACAGAGATAAGTGCCCTTTCTCGATCTTTTCTTTGTTGTGTCGATCGATCAGATCGAAGAAGATTGGTTGATCAAATTGATTTGGTTCTTAATCGATCAACTCTTGGATCGATCGAAAATTTTCGGCTGTACTCACAAAATTCGTTCAGTTCGAATTCGAGTATAAATGATTCTTGATCAATTGATCGATTTATTTTCAATCGTTTTTGATGCAATTAGATCAACTCTAATTTTGGTGATCGATCCCTGCTCGATGTTCTTGATCTAATCTAATTAATGAGTTGAAATTGATCATTTAATCTACTCCTCTGTCTCGAACATCAGGTGTTCGTTATTTTGTCTCTTGGAAGGAATGAGCGAGTAGACAACATTGGCGTCCGACAGTGGGACTGTGTCTGGCCTCTTGGGATTGAGATTCTCACTTCAATTCGAGTCATCTCGACTCTGGTATGTCCTGCTGCCTTTTCTTATTATTTTGAACATCATACTTAAGTTGTTAATGTCGGGCTGGGCAGGAATTGGGTCGTAACATATTTTTAGTGGTGGCCCATGCAGGTCTATCCTAATAATACCTAGGTATTAGTGTACTATTGGGAGAATTGATTAAACTAAGGAAACTTGATCACAGCATAGGAAATCGGGTACACCGGGTATATTGATATTCTATAAATACTTGTTGTTTTAGGATTATGATATTTAAACAGTTTTCTGTTTTCAGATAATTCAATCACGCAACACCGGAACGGTTGATCCACCTACACTTGAGGGTTTCGAGCTCCCACTACTTTCTATCGCCCTACTATCCCCATGGGTAGTACGTAGTTGATGGAGATGTTTCAAGAGTTCTTTGACACCCAGAGGGAGGAGGCCATTCTTTTCCAAGCCAGACTTGTAGATACGCTTTTTGAGCCAGGAAGGACTTCTGATTTCCAGACTCTCGGATCCTTGGACTTTTTCGATACCGAGCGCATACCTTTCATCGAGAAGCAGACCGAGAACCTGGAGCCGCCACTGAAAATCATCCAAGTCTCCGAGGACCCGACTTCTCTTGAGATTGGAGCCACCAGCCAGGAGATCCAGAATGTAACGCAAACAATAGAATAAGACGGGAAGCTGAAGCCCAGGAGAGACAAGAAGACTTATGACGGAGATAGCAACTACTCTGGACCCGCAAAGTATTGTAATACTCAGACAGCATTTCTTCAACCGTGTCATCAGATTCAGATAATGGCCATTTGTGCTTTCTGCCGCCATCCAGGACATCGCTTCGAGGAGTATCGCAAGTGGCTCGGACTCTGCCTATACTGCAGTTCTTCTGCCCACCGAATTAAGGATTGCCAACAGGTTGCTGATCACAATGGTCGAGGAGCATCAGGATCTCAGCAGCCAGCATGCCAACAGCTGTATGTTCCAGTAAGATGCCCTACACTTTAGTCCAGCGGAAGATTCAGACTCAAATTCAGACGACGATCACTTGTAATTTCTGCTGTCGCCCAAGACACCACTACGATGAGTGCCGCAAGAGATTGAGCCTATGCTTGTACTGCGGTTTGCCTGACCACCAAGTCAAGGATTGCCCGGAAGCTGCTGATTGTACTGTCCAAGGACGAGCACGAGGAGCATCAGGACTACAGAAAAGGGGACCCGCCACTCCAGATTCAATAACCGCATGGAGCACTACCGCAAGGACCAGCCTACGACAGGACAGTTGAAAAAGTTGAAGTGATTCCAGTCCCGGAGGAATACTAAAGGCAAAAGGCTTCTTTTGCATGGTTGGAGAAAACCATGTATCTTGATTCGCAATCCAGTCTTTTCTTAAATTTCTCTTAGCACCTAGATCCTTTCTTGAAACTTTTTGTTTTCTATTTTGAAATCTTGGTTGATATTCGAAACTTATTTCGAGATATTTTTCCTATTCAGTAAACATGTTTCATATCCATAATTCGATATTTGTTTGAAATCTACTACTCGATACTGTTTGCCTATTCCCCTTTCATGACTTTGATTTTCTATTCGAGAGTTGTTTGTCCACTACTTGTTTCGACCTTGTCTCCTATCCAAGATTTTGCTTGTTTTATGGATACTTGTTTCTACTCGTTTATTGATATTCTGTTCGCTAATCGAACTTGTACTATTCGAGATTTATTCCTACTTGAAATATCATTCTGAAATCTTGTTTGAACCTTCGCTTCTATTGATGCTTGTTTGAGATTCTATTTCCTATTCTTGACTTTATTCGGGACTGGTTCTCTATTTACAATTTTGTTTACTATTGAGATTTGCTTGTTTCATATTTACGATCCAATACCTTGTTTCCTATTGGAACATGTTTTCTAGTCACTATTCGAAACCTTATTTCCTCGTTGAGATTTTTCTATTCCAAATTTTATTTCTTAATTTGAAACTTTGTCTCCTATTGTCACGACCCGGTCCCAATTTCTTGGGTCGAATCGGATCATGCCCAGCCTGCACCGTTGTTGAGACGGCGGCAGTAAGCTGTATCACTCATGCAGGTAATCAACAACACAGTCTAATTGCCACAACTTAATATTTCGATAAATAAAACTTGTCCAACACAAAGTTTCAAATACAAACCACAACCGAAATGAAATATTTGTTTTCCACATAATCATAAACTGGAAATAAATCTAATTAGCAGTCTCTTCATCATCATCCTCTGGCATAACAACCGGGTACAACTCAGGGTCATAATAACTACTAATCAGTAGCTCTGCATCATCAATAAAACCTAAAAAAATGTTGTCTTCAGTCAGGAGGGAGCAAAGTACAATTTATGATAATCCAATAATTGAAATAATAATAGAGTTATGCACTTTTAAACAATTTAAAATAAATAGTTTTCCAGCAGTTAAAATATTGTGATGTGAATAGGCAATGAATATGACCGAATTGGGTTGTACAGTTGTATCCTATTGATACGATATGGCTTATCCCCGTATTTATGAGGGGTAAGCTAACATAGTCATTATACTATTTTGGATGTGGTCATACTCATTACACTACTCCCCCAGTACCCAACAGTCAATCAGTCAATGCTCTCAGAGAGAGTTCCATGTTGCATCGTGTTTTAAACTTGCAATAAAACGATTACTAAATAATTGTAAACTAACACAAAATGTACTTGCCTTGGTTATAACTGGATTCGATTGTTGATTCCGGGATGATGGTAGTACAATCCTCGAAACCCTACAATTTAGAATTCCTGACTTAGCACCAATATTCAAATCATATCTAGGTGTGCTAGTTACAATCTCTAGTATTTGTCCTAATCAAATTTTAGGTTATTTACAACTCTACTCTAGAATGCTTATCGAGGTGAGTTACTATCTTACAAAGAAAAATCAATTTAACTTTTTATTTGGAAAAAAAATCGTATTTTCTAATTATTTGGCAAAACTTTGTATTTCATTATATTATAAAGAATAATAGTTTTCTTTAAATGAGAAAAACATGAAATTTGTTTAAATAATAAACTTGTAATTTTTCTAATTTATTTGATGTGAGAAAATAATATTGATTTTCTATAAAATAATTATTTTACTATTTTTACGTGTTTACGTCAACCACAAACCAGAAAAGAATAAAAACTACACTAACTTATTACAAACCACAGAAAGTAATAAAAACTGGACTTATGCCCTTTACAAACTTTTTTTACATAAATTAAAATATGAAGAAAACATTTGTTAGTTTCTAAAAATTATCATACAAATTAATCATAAAATAAAACTAGTAATTAAATTAATTTCGAGTCTCAGACTTTGGTCCAATCGTCAAAATAGCTAATACCTCAACGTCCGGGTAAAACCGGTTTCGTTTGTATTTCGCTAAGGGCCCATGGACCGGTACGGTCATCGCCCAAAATCCAATTAATAAATTATTTCCGAAAATCGATTTGAAGTTTATATAAATTTTATAAAAATTTGGGCAGCATCTCCTCTGTATTTGGGACAACCCAAAACTGGAAAAATGCTCCAACAATTCCAACAAATATTCCAAACCAGGGAAAGACCCATAAATTATATTCCACCACAATATTAATATAATATCCAATCCATAAAATATGCTTCTGAAGAACATTCGAAAAATCCGAATTAAAAATCAGAAAACCCGAGATGAACCTCGGAAAACAAAAGCTCTAACATTACTAACTAAAGATACCAAAAATCTCAGAACCTATCCAACAAATGTTCAGAAATTCCGAATTTAGAAATTATATGAAAATCAAAGGAAAACAACATCACAGAATATGATTTCGAAAATTCCGAAATCAAAACGTACCGAATCCGAATTCCTGGAACAGAATCGGGGACCAAATTCATCATCAACAATACCGAAAATGGAACGGGACAAAGGAATTATACCTTGGGTTGCTCGGCTAGAGCTCTCCGATGGTAAAATTAGAGAAAAAGAACACACGGACAGCGTCTCGGCTTGGGTCAGCGCCTCGCCGGGGTACGGCTGCGCGAAGGGCGACCGGATCGGGCTCGGGGTGTTGCCGCTCGAAGAGGAGCGGCGATGGAGCCGCTGGAAGGGTAACAAGCGAGAGGGGTCGCGGGAATCGACAGCGAGGGGGTAGCCGGAGTAGGGGCTAGCACCGGAGGGACGCGGCTGGTGGCCGTGTGTGGCGCACCGGACAGAGGAGGCGACGGCGACGGATTTGGCCTGGGGGTCGGCCTGGAAGGCGGCGCTCGGGCCCGAGGTTTCGCCGAAGTTGGGCTAGGGATTTGGCTAGAGAAGAAGTGGGGATAAGGATGGTGATAAAAGAATGGTGGTGAAGGGGTTTTATAGGAGAAGTGAGTTTGGGGGTTACCGGAAGAGGAGGGGGTGGCCGTTCGGGGAGGCCGACAGTCGCCGGGGTGGTGGCGGTTTCGGGAGTGAGGGGTCAGAAAATCGAAAGGAGCTCGATTTCATCCAGAGAGAGAAAAATTTAAGAGTTTATTAACTCTTAAGAAATGTGTCGTGAGTGTGCTGGGGAGTGGAATAAACTAATGAGAATGAATGGAAAGTTAATGAAAGAAAGATTTTCCATTCCATTGGTAATAAACGTGCTGGAGTGTGCTGATAGGTTTAATGAGTGCTTAGTGGAAAATAAATCCTCTCATTAAGAAAATATTTTATATAACTAATTAATTTGTGATTTATACGAAACCGAGTTCGATTTCGGAATTAATTCCGAACCGGGTTTCGAGAGTGGAATGAGTTCGGGTCTGGGTTCGGGTCAAGCCAAAACAAGAATCCATTTTAATTATCTTTTTGAAAATAATTAATTATTAATAATATTAATTTAGAAATTTTTATTTAGCAAACACAATATATAATTTAAAAATGCAATCGAATTTTTACGGGTTTTCCAACCTTCCCTCCTTAGAAAATTTTGTCCTCGAAATTAAAAGATAGGTTAGGAATTACCTCAGGTCTCAGTTAGATACGGATACTGCTCCCGCATCTCATCTTCTCGCTCCCAGGTAGACTCGACTGGGGAATTGTGCCTCCACATAACCCTGACTATGGGAGTCACCGAAGTCCTGGTCGTCTTCTCGCCTCTGTCTAAAATCGTCACAGGCTTCTCTGGTACTGTAAGACTGGGTCCAATCTCTAGCTCTGAATGGTCCAAGATGTGGCTCGGATCTGGGGTGTAGCGTCTGAGCTGTGAAACATGGAAGACGTTGTGCACGCCTTCAAGATTAGCTGGTAGAGCTAATCGGTATGCTACTTCTCCAATTCGGCTCAAAACTTCAAATGGGTCGATGTATCTGGGACTCAACTTCCCAGCTCTGTCAAATCAGATAGTTCCTCTGGTAGGCAAAATCTTCACAAAGACACTATCTCCTTCTTCAAACTCCAGTGGTCGACGACTGCTATCTGCCCAATGCTTCTGTCTGTCTTGGGCAATCATGAGCTTGTCCCTGATCACCTTTACCTTTTCTGCTGCGTCAGTCACCATTTCTGGTCCCAACAGTATTCTTTCTCCTACATCATCCCATGCAAGTGGAGTACGGCAATGACGTCCATAAAGTGCTTCGAACGGTGTCATACCGATGCTAGCTTGGTAACTGTTGTTGTAGGAGAATTCCACCAAATGCAAATGGTCTTTCCAAGACCCTCCAAATTCCAAGACGCAAGATCTCAGCATGTCCTCTAGCGTCTGGATGGTTCTCTCCGATTGTCCGTCAGTTTGGGGATGATAGGCAGTGCTGAACTTCAATTGTGTTCCCAAGCTGTCATGCAAACTCTTCCAAAAGTGTGAGGTAAATCTAGTGTCTCTGTCAAATACAATACTTACCGGAACTCCTTGAATCCGGTAGATGTGCCGCATGTACAGTGCCGCCAACTTCTCGGTGGATAAACCAACCTTGAAGGGGATAAAGTGAGCTGACTTAGTCAGTCGGTCCACAATAACCCAAACAGCGTCCTTCCCTCCTTGGGATTGAGGCAATCCTGACACAAAGTCCATTGTTATATGCTCCCACTTCCATTTCAGAATGTCCAGCAGTTGTAGAAGTCCTGCGGATCTCTGTCTGCTAGCCTTCACTTGTTGACAAATCAAGCATCTAGCCACAAATCTGGATACGTCCTTCTTCATTCCATACCACCAAACAATGGTACGTATATCCCGATACATCTTATTATCTCCACGATGTATGGAATACTGTGACTGGTGCGCTTCTTGCATCAGTTCATTCCTCAGTTTGCCAGATGGTACACACAGCCTCGTACCATTTTTTAATGCTCCGCCACTGGCGATAGAGAATCCTTCAAGTGTTCCTGCCAGCACTTGATCTCTGAGTTTGCAAAGTATCTCATCTTGGAATTGTGTCTCCTTGACTTTGTCTATCAGACTTGAAAGCAATTACAACTGCATCATGGTTGAGTCAGCTCCAGGTACAATAGCTTCTCGCCCCAGTTCCTTCATTTTTTCCTCAAGCAGTACAATCTCCAGTCCAAGCTTCTCTATGTCTTCCAACAAGTGCCGCTCCTTAGTTAAAAACATCGCCACTGGGTATCGACTAAGTGCATCTGTAACCACATTAGCCTTACCCGGATGGTACTGCAAGTCGATGTCAAAATCCTTCATCAGCTCCAGCCATCTTCTTTGTCTCATATTCAACTCCTTCTGAGTGAATACATATTTCAGACTTTTGTGGTCTATAAATATTTCCACTCTCTCCATAGAGATAATGCTTCCATAGCTTCAAAGCAAAGATGATTGCAGCAAGCTCCAGATCATGTGTGGGATAGTTCTTCTCATGAGTTCGTAATTGCCTAGATACGTAAGCAATTACTTTTCCGTGTTGTTGAAGAACGTAACCCAGTCCTTTTCCAGAGGCATCACTGTAGATTGAGAAACCGTCGGTACCTGCGGGTAGCGCAAGTATCTGTCACGCCCCAGTACCGAAATACGGAGACGGACTAGGCCAGCTACTCCATATGAGGTACGTAACGTCATACGGCGATCGTGGCTGTCGAAAGACTAGGGGGTACATGCTACAATCAAGTCTCCTATGGTCCCACAGAGTTCTATGTCTCAATCAATCAAATCACATCAGCAAATAAATGAACATTAAAGATAAAGCAGTAAGGCGTCCCCGACGCTTCATCAAAATGATCATGAGAGACTAGTTTTATAATTTAGCTATCTCGGAGAGTCAGGAGTACAAAATCATACACAGCTGCAGTCTGTTTAATTACAATTATGTACTGACACAAAATATCAAGTAGTCCGGCTAACATGTGTCGGTGGCTAAACGCCGTAAAAGTATAAGCAGGAGTGGTGGAGAAGAAACCCACTCGAGTCCCCGAACTGCCATGCTCCTAGTATGCACCATGGATGTCAGGGAGGAAGATAGTGTCCTCTGGCTCTGCTACGAGATCTGGCCAAACAAAACCAGCGGGGTCAACCCCGAATAGCAAGTACCGCCAAAGGGGCACAAGAGTTAAGATTAAAAACCCAGTTAAATAGAATGATTGATAATAGTAATACTTATGCTACCATTATAGGGTAACGCCACATCCTCGAACCCATATGGCACCCTTACAACCAAACAAGGACAAAAGGTGCCGCATGGAGTCGGGACGCGTCGTACTCTATAACTTTCGCATAAGTTAAAGGGTATAAACAATAAAATCTCCTGATCGTGGCTTCGGTCGATAGCCTATCGCAGCACAATAACCAACCCAACAATCAAACAAGAACATGGGTTGGATCATGTACCGAGATAGACCATGTTCCTCAGTCATTCACAGAAGTAGCACATCACAACCAGAAATAGTCTTCCGTTCATAACTTCGGTCCACAGCCTGTCATAGTACGATAACCAACCCAACAATCAAATAAGAACATGGGTTGGATCACGTACCATGACAGTCCGCTTCCCTCAGTTATTCACGGAAGGCAATAGGATACAAGCAAGTCGTTTTCACGGCCAATCAAGTCTACGAGTTTCTAGTGGGACGAGGTTATCCTCATATCATGTTATTAGAAAATCCTCAGATCGTATCTTTCCAGCAAGGCTAGCCCACCCAGGGGTTCGCGTAGACAGGTATGATTGAGCACAGGTCCCTCGTAAGGCTACCTTGCCAAAACATATAATATATAGCAGGAATTAATCGGATACAGTCATCCACTCATTGCAGATGACACAGTATCCGTGGAGACCAGCCGGCGCGTCAAGACAGTATCTCAAGGCGGCTAGTGTAACACGATCTCGGAATTTTGCCCTCCCCATGCATCTAGTATATTTAGTTGCCTAATTTAATCCTAGGTGAAATCTTGGACTCACATGCTCTGGCCTGCATGATTATCTTCCTAAAAGTCGTACTCAAGTACGAGTACCCCAAAGAGGATCCATGTCAATCAGTATGTCAACATGTGCTACCCTCCTTAGTGTAATGCATCATTGCAAATACGCCACGTGGAGTTACGAGTCATTTGTCGAGCATGAACAAGAACTGGAACATTCAGGTACATGTATCAGGTAGGAACTCTTTGTTCTCCGGGGTCACATTAGTGCTCATATCATGCTCGGGACAAAAGACGTAAGGATATAAAATAGGCATATAATATATATATATATATATAATAATAATAATAAGGTAACCAGATAGGGCACAAAAGTCCATGCGGCTCAAGGAGAGTGAGTCCATGCGGCTGGGTCAATACAGGTTCATGCGGCTGGGACTGCACGCTCATGCGGCTCAGGGAGCCCAAGGCGCATGCGGCTGAAAGGCGGGTTCATGCGGACGAAGGGGTGTCAGCTTATGCGGCTGCGAAGGGAGCAATCGCCAGGCGGCCGGGGTTCAACATCATATGCGGCTATGATCAGACGAAGCCCTATGCGGCTGAGCATGGGCGATACATATGCGGCTGGATGATGGATGGGCCTTATGCGGCCCAAAATAGTAGCGCATATGCGGCTGGGTGCAAAAGAACTCATGCGGCTGAAAGCTAGCCGCATGAAGTCCATACGACTCAAGATAACAGGGGCTCATACGGCTGAGTCTGAACAAGGCTATGCGGCTCAATTACTTGCCGCATGAAGATTCATGTGGTCAAGTACTCAAGCAAGTCTTATGCGGCTAGGAAGGACTTTCCATGCGGCTGAGCTCGAACGAGTCTCATGCGGCTGGAAAGGCCATGCGGCCAGAGACTTGCCGCATGAGGATTCATGTGGTCAAGTACTGCTCTTCTTCTCCACTTGTCCGAGAAGAGGAGCCAAGCAACCATGGCTTCCAAACTACACAAAACCTTCATCCGGAGCCCAAATCGGAATTCCCTTAGGTCAAAATGGGATAGAACGAGATCCTCTACAACATGGAACCATCAAAACTAGGAAATAACAAGATTAAGTAGATCAAAACCCAAGAAATCCGAAAATAAAGTAAACCTAGATCTACAAAAATCAAAGCTTCAAAATGGAAACTTCCAAGTTCTAAACTAGTATAGGTTGAGGAGAAGAACATGTTTTGGCAAATAGTTTTGTAAGAAATCATTGACAAAATTATAGATCCATCTCTTGAGCAAGTTGGTACTTGCCTTGGTTGATGGAGGAAATATTTGGTTGGTGGAGGAAATAAATGAGAGGAAGTAAATGAGAGGAGAGAGAATGAGATGAGTTATATATATAGATCTTGGACCCATGGGTTCATGATGAACCATTGGTGAACCAAGAATAGGTTACCCAAATGAGCCAAAACTGTAGGCCCAAATGCAGAAAATAAATTAGGAAATAATATTTTGTCGAATATTTTGGGAAATGCATGAAGAAAGACAGCATAATAAATATAGTATAATACAAGGTAAATACAATTTGTTGGTATACGTATTAAAATACGTATTCCAGGATCGGGGAGTGACATCTCTACCCTTCTTTGAAAAATTCCGTCATCGGAATTCCAGCCAAGACCGGATAGTGAAATCAGAGCAAGCAGGGCATAATCATATATAAGTTAACCATCATCGCAGTTATTATCATACATCACAAAGTGTAAAACAAGCAGGTGCAGATAAGCATGGAATCATGTCAATAAGGTGCAAAAATATACCTTATTAGTCAAACAAATACGGATACCGAGATCTGATCTCATCCTCGCGCTCCCAGGTTGACTCTCCCGGAGAGTGATGGTTCCAAGAAATACGGACAAGGCTTATCGTCCGATTCTTGAGTACCTTCTCTCGTCGGTCTAAAATAGACATGGGTTGTTCCTCGTAAGTTAGGTCGGTACCAACGACTAACTCAGAATGATCGAGGACATGACTCAGATCCGGAACATACCCACGTAATTGGGATACATGAAACACATCATGTATGCCAGTTAACGAAGGCGGAAGGGCAAGTCGATAAGCCACATCGCCTACCCGAGCGAGAATCTTAAAAGGACCAACGTATCTTGGACTAAGCTTTCCTCGGGTTCCAAATCTGATGATACCCCGAGTAGGCGAAATCCGCAGAAACACTTGGTCGCCAACTCTGAACTCTAGAGGCCTACGATGCTGATCTGCCCAATGACGATGTCGGTCCTACGCAACTCGAAGGCGCTCTCTGACCAACTTAACTATCTCCACAGTCTGTGTGATCATCTCTGGTCCCAACAACTTTCGTTCTCCGACGTCGTCCCATGCCAAAGGACACCTGCACTTCCTTCCGTACAATTCTTCGAACGGGGCCATCTGAATGCTAGCCTGATAGCTGTTGTTATAGGAGAACTCCACTAGATGAAGGTGGTCCTCCCAAGATCCGCCAAAATCCAAGGTACACGCCCGTAGCATATCTTCTAACGTCTGAATGGTTCTTTCTGATTGCCCGTCAGTTTGTGGATGATAAGCAGTACTGAATCTTAACTTGGTTCCCAAACTTTGGTGTAAGCTCCGCCAAAAATGGGAAATAAACCGCGTATCCCGATCTGATACTATACTAATTGGAACACCGTGCTGCCTTACTATCTGTTTCATGTATATTTCTACTAACTGTTCAGTAGTCTGTCCAACTCGGAATGGAAGGAAATGAGCGACCTTCGTGATCCGATCTACGATTACCCAGACTGTATTCTTGCCAGCCGGGGATCTAGGTAAATCGGTCACAAAATCCATCGTGATGTGCTCCCATTTCCATTCTGGGATAGGAAGCGGCTGTAGCAATCCTGCTGGTCTCTGCTGCTCGGCTTTCACCTGCTGACATACCAGACACTTGGATACAAATCTCGCTATCTCTCTTTTCATGCCATTCCACCAAAAGTACTGCCTGATATCTCGATACATCTTCGTTCCTCCTGGATGAATGGAGTAAATAGAACTATGAGCTTCAGACATAACTTCTTGTCGAAGGTCTCTACTCGGTACACATAGTCTGTTTCCAAACCTGAGCGTACCATCTTCATGAATCACTAACTCCTTCCTACGGCCTGATTCACACTCCGACCGCAACTTCTGAATCTTTGGATCTCCTGCTTGTGCTGCCCTTATCCTCTCTACTAAGGTTGACTGAATCTGCATACTGGTCATTCTTCCTATATCCCTTGGCAAAACTACTTCGATTCCCATACTCTGAAGGTCTTCTAAAATATGCTTCTGCGAGGTCAGGATAAAGGCACTGTCTCTCCTACTCAGTGCATCTGCAACTATATTCGTCTTGCCTGGATGATACTGAAGATCTAAGTCAAAATCCTTCAGTAGTTCTAACCATCTTCTTTGCCTCATGTTCAAATCTCGCTGCGTAAACACGTATTTCAAACTCTTATGATCAGTATAGATCTTTACCCGATCTCCGTATAAATAATGCCTCCACAACTTGAGTGAAAACACCACAGCTGTTAACTCCAAATCGTGAGTCGAGTAATTTTTCTCATGGTCTCGAAGTTGCCGAGACGTATATGCTATCACCTTTCCGTGCTGCATCAATACACATCCAAGACCCTTCCCAGATGCGTCACAATATACTGTAAAGCCTCCCGCTCCTACCGGAAGCGTCAAGATCGGGGCTGAGATCAATCTCTTCTTCAATTCTTCAAATGATGCCTGACAGCTAGCTGACCAAACAAACTCTACGTCCTTGTGCGTCAAACGCGTTAAGGGCACAGAGATCTTGGCAAAGTTTGCCACGAACCTTCTGTAGTAACCAGCTAACCCTAAGAAACTTTGCACTTCTGCAACCGTTCTCGGGACTGGCCAATGCTCTACGGCCTCAATCTTCTTCGGATCTACTGACACTCCTGCCCCAGAAATTATATGCCCCAGGAACGAAATGTGATCTAACCAGAATTCACACTTGTCGAGCTTCGCATAAAGTTGATGCTCCCTCAATGTCTGTAAGACAGTCCTAAGATGCTTCTCATGCTCCTCTTTACTGCTGGAATAGACAAGAATGTCATCTATGAACACCACCACAAATTTATCCAAATACGGCAGAAATATGCGGTTCATTAAATCCATGAATACTGCGGGGGCGTTGGTTAGTCCAAAGGGCATTACTAAAAACTCATAATGCCCATATCTAGATCTGAATGCTGTCTTCGGTATGTCTTGCTCCCGGACTCTTACTTGATAGTATCCTGACCGAAGATCGATCTTGGAAAAGATGCTGGCCTTGCTCAACTGGTCAAACAGGTCATCAATCCTTGGTAGTGGGTACTTATTCTTCACTGTTACTGCATTCATCTTGCGGTAGTCGATGCACATCCTCGTCAACCCATCCTTCTTGGGGACTAGAATCACTGGCGCGGCCCAGGGCGATTTAGTGTCTCGGATGAATCCCTTAGACTTCAACTCTTCTTCATGTTGATACAACTTATCCTGTTCTGACGGCGATATTCTGTAAACTCTGTTTGCAATAGGCCTCATTCCAGGGTTCAACTCAATGCTAAATTCTACCTCTCTGACTGGGGGTATCCCTGGGAGCTCATCAGGGAAGACGTCGAGAAAATCTTTGACCACTCTCGGAATCTGTCCTGGCTCTGACACTGCTGCTGAGATGACGCCTCCGGCCTGATTTTTCAAGGTTCGAGTAAAGATGAACTGCTCCATCCCAGGAACGCTGAATATGACCCTTCCTCCTCTACAATCAATTGTCGCATGACTGTCTCTCAACCAGTCCATGCCAAGAACGACATCAAAATTCCCCATAGGGAATTCAATCAATGATGCGGGCAGTAAATGCCCACACACCTCCACCGGACATGAAAAGCGCACTCTGCTAACTTCTACGAGCCCATTGCCGGTGAGTATATCCATCCTCTCCGGCAATGCCTCAAACTCTAATCCAATCTGTGCAGCATATTGTGCAGAGATGAATGAATGAGTAGCGCCTGAATTAAATAATGCTACAGCGGGAAATGAGGTGACGAGAATTTTATCTGCCACCACGTCACTAGACGCTAGAGCCTCTCCCAAGGTCAATGTGAGAGCCTGGCCCTGCGGAGCCCCTTGTTGCGGCCTTCTTCGACCATGCTGTTGCTGCCTCTGAGGGCCTTCGGCTTCCTGTGCCTGGCGGAACATCTGAGCCTGCGTTGGTAGACGCTGGGCTAGGGGCCTTACTGCTAATACTGGCCCTCCACTCGGGGTTGCCACCGGAGCTGGCAATGCTGGAAACTGCTGAGCTGGCCCTCCTGGCCTCTACATCATAGGACAAGTGGAAATACGGTGGTCTGAACTAGCACACCTCAAGCATAAGCCATTCGCTGACCGGCACACCTCCCTCGTGTGCCCTGCCTTCCCACAGAATGTGCAGCCCTGGGGTGCTCCCTGACGCTGTTGCTGGTTTCTCGGCTGCTGATGCCGAACTGGCGCTGTATTAGTTGACACGGTCGTCCTCCGCGGCGCTCCTGTATCATGAATACGTACACCGGGTGTGGGTGCGGGTGCCGATGTTCGCTGCATTGCTCCTCCTCCAACCTGGGAATGAGATCTCTTCTGACCTCCTGCCCTCGATGCCAACCTCTGCTGGGTAAGCTCATGCCTCCGGGCTGCCGTCAAGACAGCGTCAAACGTCTGGTAGTCGTGTCCCTCCACAAGCTGTAGTAGTTCCAAATGAAGTCCCTGCTGGAACCTCATAGCTTTCTCTGGCTCCGTTGCCACCATTGCTGGTGCAAAACGGCACAATCTGCAGAACTTTGTTGCATACCCATCTACGGTCTTGCCTGCTTGCTTGAGACTGATGAACTTCTGCTGGAGCTCATATCGAGCTACTACGCCAAAATACTTGGCCTTGAATCTGTCACTGAAGGTGGTCCAACGAACAGGGCGTCTTGTACCAACTTCTTCTGATGCCCACCAGTCGCGGGCAAGATCCTGAAGTACCAGTTTGACCTGATCAACCTTCTCATCATCTGGAACCTTGGCTGCCACAAGAATGGCTTCGATGTCTTGAATCCATGCATCCGCAGTGATGGCATCCTCTGTGCCATCAAAATACCTCGGGTTCAAGCGACGGAACCTTTCTGATGCTCCCGAGTCAGCCCCGACACTCCTCTCAAGAGCTAACTGAATCCCTTGGTTCAGCAACACGTTATGCTCCTGCTGCCGAGTCTGTTGCTGTTGGTTAGTGACAAGAAACCCCCGGATGATCTCCAGGAGTGCTACGGCGTCTGGTACTGCCGTCGCTGCTGGTACTGCAGGAGTTTCAATAACCTGCGGCTGTACTGTCTCTGGTTCTATTTCTGCTCGTACTTGCACTGGAGAAGGTTATCTCCCCTGTTGCTGCCCAGTAGAGCCATGCTCTTGCTGCTCTTCCTCATGGGCCTCACCCGCTACTGATAATGAAGCACCCCTATAGAGAGGAATATAAGATTATCAAGTCCGGACGAGAAAGATTTCGAGGATGCAAGTCAGGTTAGAGATCAAGGCAAGGACAGAGAATTCGAAACAGAATTTCAAGGGGAACAAGTTTTGATTGAGACTCCTAATAATTCGTAATACCCCACAAGTCTGAAAAAGAGACCTGCATGGGCCACCACTAAAACCTTGTCACGCCCTAGTACCGAAATACGGAGACGGACTAGGCCAGCTACTCCATATGAGGTACGTAACGTCATACGGCGATCGTGGCTGTCGAGAGACTAGGGGGTACATGCTACAATCAAGTCTCCTATGGTCCCACAGAGTTCTATGTCTCAATCAATCAAATCACATCAGCAAATAAATGAACATTAAAGATAAAGCAGTAAGGCATCCCCGACGCTTCATCAAAATGATCATGAGAGACTAGCTTTATAATTTAGCTATCTCGGAGAGTCAGGAGTACAAAATCATACACAGCTGCAGTCTGTTTAATTACAATTATGTACTGACACAAAATATCAAGTAGTCCGGCTAACATGTGCCGGTGGCTAAATGCCGTAAAAGTATAAGCAGGAGTGGTGGAGAAGAAACCCACTCGAGTCCCCGAACTGCCATGCTCCTAGTATGCACCATGGATGTCAGGGAGGAAGATAGTGTCCTCTGGCTCTGCTACGAGATCTGGCCAAACAAAACCAGCGGGGTCAGCCCCGAATAGCAAGTACCGCCAAAGGGGCACAAGAGTTAAGATTAAAAACCCAGTTAAATAGAATGATTGATAATAGTAATACTTATGCTACTATTATAGGGTAACGCCACATCCTCGAACCCATATGGCACCCTTACAACCAAACAAGGACAAAAGGTACCGCATGGAGTCGGGACACGTCGTACTCTATAACTTTCGCATAAGTTAAAGGGTATAAACAATAAAATCTCTTGGTCGTGGCTTCGGTCGATAGCCTATCGCAGCACAATAACCAACCCAACAATCAAACAAGAACATGGGTTGGATCATGTACCGAGATAGACCATGTTCCTCAGTCATTCACAGAAGTAGCACATCACAACCAGAAATAGTCTTCCGTTCATAACTTCGGTCCACAGCCTGTCATAGTACGATAACCAACCCAACAATCAAACAAGAACATGGGTTGGATCACGTACCATGATAGTCCGCTTCCCTCAGTTATTCACGGAAGGCAATAGGATACAAACAAGTCGTTTTTACGGCCAATCAAGTCTACGAGTTTCTAGTGGGACGAGGTTATCCTCGCATCATGTTATTAGAAAATCCTCAGATCGTATCTTTCCAGCAAGGCTAGCCCACCCAGGGGTTCGCGTAGACAGGTATGATTGAGCACAGGTCCCTCGCAAGGCTACCTTGCCAAAACATATAATATATAGCAGGAATTAATCGGATACAGTCATCCACTCGTTGCAAATGACACAGTATCCGTGGAGACCAGCCGGCGCGTCAAGATAGTATCTCAAGGCGGCTAGTGTAACACGATCTCGAGATTTTGCCCTCCCCATGCATCTAGTATATTTAGTTGCCTAATTTAATCCTAGGTGAAATCTTGGACTCACATGCTGTGGCCTGCATGATTATCCTCCTAAAAGTCGTACTCAAGTACGAGTACCCCAAAGAAGATCCATGTCAATCAGTATGTCAACATGTGCTACCCTCCTTAGTGTAATGCATCATTACAAATACGCCACGTGGAGTTACGAGTCATTTGTCGAGCATGAACAAGAACTGGGACATTCAGGTACATGTATCAGGTAGGAACTCTTTGTTCTCCGGGGTCACATTAGTGCTCATATCAATATCGGGACAAAAGGCGTAAGGATATAAAATGGGCATATAATATATATATATAATAATAATAATAATAAGGTAACCAGATAGGACACAAAAGTCCATGCGGCTCAAGGGGAGTGAGTCCATGCAGCTGGGTCAATACAGGTTCATGCGGCTGGGACTGCACGCTCATACGGCTCAGGGAGCCCAAGGCGCATGCGGCTGGAAAGGCGGGTTCATGCGGACGAAGGGGTGTCAGCTTATGCGGCTGCGAAGGGAGCAATCGCCAGGCGGCCGGGGTTCAACATCATATGTGACTATGATCAGACGAAGTCCTATGCGGCTGAGCATGGGCGATACATATACGGCTGGATGATGGATGGGCCTTATGCGGCCCAAAACAGTAGCGCATATGCGGCTGGGTGCAAAAGAACTCATGCGGCTGAAAGCTAGCTGCATGAAGTCCATGCGACTCAAGATAACAGGGGCTCATGCGGCTGAGTCTGAACAAGGCTATGCGGCTCAATTACTTGCCGTATGAAGATTCATGCGGTCAAGTACTCAAGCAAGTCTTATGCGGCTAGGAAGAACTTTCCATGCGGCTGAGCTCGAACGAGTCTCATGCGGCTGGAAAGGCCATGCGGCCAGAGACTTGCCGCATGAGGATTCATGCGGTCAAGTACTGCTCTTCTTCTCCACTTATCCGAGAAGAGGAGCCAAGCAACCATGGCTTCCAAACTACACAAAACCTTCATCCGGAGCCCAAATCAAAATTTCCCTTAGGTCAAAATGGGGTAGAACGAGATCCTCTACAACATGGAACCATCAAAACTAGGAAATAACAAGATTAAGTAGATCAAAATCCAAGAAATCCGAAAATAAAGTAAACCTAGATCTACAAAAATCAAAGCTTCAAAATGGAAACTTCCAAGTTCTAAACTAGTATAGGTTGAGGAGAAGAACATGTTTTGGCAAATAGTTTTGTAAGAAATCATTGACAAAATTATGGATCCATCTCTTGAGCAAGTTGGTACTTGCCTTGGTTGATGGAGGAAATATTTGGTTGGTGGAGGAAATAAATGAGAGGAAGTAAATGAGAGGAGAGAGAATGAGATGAGTTATATATATAGATCTTGGACCCATGGGTTCATGATAAACCATTGGTGAGCCAAGAATAGGTTACCCAAATGAGCCAAAACTGTAGGCCCAAATGCAGAAAATAAATTAGGAAATAATATTTTGTCGAATATTTTGGAAAATGCATGAAGAAAGACAGCATAATAAATATAGTATAAATACAAGGTAAATATAATTTGTCGGTATACGTATTAAAATACGTATTCCAGGATCGGGGAGTGACAGTATCGGTGCTGTTGTAAGTCTCTTCTTCAGTTCCTCAAACGACGTCTGACAAGCTTCCGTCCAGATGAACTCTTCATTCTTTCGAATGAGCTTCGTCATCGGTTCAGCAATCTTGGCAAAATCTTTCACAAACTTTCGGTAGTAGCCAGCTAAGCCCAAGAAACATCTGATTTCAGCAACTGAGCTTGGGGTATACCATTTCTCAATAACAGTTATCTTCTTAGGGTCCACCGAAATTCCTTCTCCTGTGACAACATGGCCAAGAAAATCTACCTTGTCTAGAAAGAATTCATATTTTGATAGCTTATCATATAACTTCTCTTTTCTCAAAGTTTCCAGAACTTTCCTGAGGTGCTCTTCATGCTCCTCTTCCGTCTTCGAGTAGATCAGAATGTCATCAATGACTCCGTTATTTAGCAAACACAATATATAATTTTAAAATGCAATTGAATTTTTACGGGTTTCACACCTATCTGATACTTTGCTTCTGTTCATCCTTCGAGACTCCGTTATCCTTTCGGGATAATGTCCTATATATGGAATCTTGTTACCATCCCAGGTTTTATTTGACATTTCGGTTACCATTTGAAACTTTGTTCACTGTTGAGGTTTAAAATCTCCTTGTTGCCCTTTTATTACACTACTCCTTGATTGGATCCGTTGCTGCTTCTTAGCACCTAATAAACCCTTGTATTCTAAGAGACAGATAATACCATTTTTTGTGACTTGGACTATCGGAACTCATTTTGAATTCTTGAAATTTTAAATTCCCATAGATAAGGTTGAGAGACTATTCGATGATATACTGGGGCGTGGCAGTTGCGCGCTACAGTCATTATCTGGACTACGAATACTGAGGGTTCACTGCAGCCAGCAGTGCATTGGCGAGACAAGAACTCTAAGTTGAAGTGATTTCAGACATTCATAGGTTTTCGAGTATTATTGAGACTTTGTCATATTCTTCTTATCTTGATCTTTTGGGTTGTTTCGTCAATAATTGTTGGAGAATGGATAAGGTTGACAGAATATTCAGTGACATATTGTTATTTGAGTCACGAAGCCGAAAGTCCACTACAGTCAGATATATACTGGGGGGGTAGGGATCCTAAGCAAAGTGATTTCAAATACCTATATGTTCTTGGATACCACGGAGACTATATTCCCTTTCTATATGATTATTGGTTTTCGTGAATCACAAATCCTTGCATGTTTTTCTTGATTTGATACTAATACCTCATAGGTAGTTTCCATATGATTTCTCAAATCGACCTTGCAATTTTTCTTCTTGTATTTTATTGTCGGATCATTTGATTTTCTCAATGAATACACATTACTAGATTTGATTCTGTTTTACTGGATCTTAAATCGTACCTATATTTCAACTATGTTTATCTAAATTTCGGCCTCAATCATGCCTAACTAATCATGACTTGTCTATCTTGTTCTATCCAATTGTGCTAAACTTCCTAGTTTGATCGTGCTTTGAAGATCGTGCCAACATGGTTTTACGCTTCTAAGTCATAATTAAAACTTTATCCCATCTCGTGCCTAGTTGATTCTTGATCATTGATAGATCGTGATATTTCAACTCCCTGTATGAAATTGTCATACTTGGTCTTAATTAAACTTTGTCTCATTACGTGCTTGACCAAGCTTGATCATTATCGATCATACCAATTTACCCGTTTATTTTGTCATGCTAAGTCCTTCTAAGTCCTACCGCTGATCATATATAGATAATCCTGATCATGCCTATATGCTATAATGATTATACTTTCGTACCTATCAATCACGCCGATGATTAAATTTCGTATTGATCATATGTCTAAGTGGTGCCGATCGTGACCATTTTGTTCTATGTCCATCGCACCTCAATTTTGAATTGGATCTCATTCAAATAAATTATTCTTCTAATTCATGGCTAGATTCAGTTTTATAACATATCTAACTTAGTTGCTCATTCTAAAATTCATTTATGCTTAACCATGTCTACTGTATTATTTGAATTTCGAGGACGCAATTATTTTGGGGGGTAGATTTGTAACCCCGCTTTTCCAATTTTATGGAATTTTGTATGGTTTGGTATTTTTGGTTAATTTCTAAATCGTATTTCTTAAAGATAACCTTGGTAAAGGTTTATTTTAATTTGTAAAATTTTATTAATCCTGTATTTGAGCCCAATATTTTAAATGGGTATTTAGTTTAACCTGCTTCTGATTTTGTTTTCATTGTAATTTCTGAAAAGGGGGAGGGCATTTTCATTAAAGTGGCAATGGTGGAGTAGGGGTGAGCATTCGGTTTAAACCGAACCGAATAACCCAAAACCGAATTGGACCGAAACCGAATAAGCAAAACCGAAACCGAACCGAATTGGCCCAAAACTGAATCAAACCGAACCGAATTAAATCGGTTTAGTTTTCGGTTTATTCGGTTTATTCATATTTTTTATTTTTTTGAGCTTTTTTTTTGCTAATATATATAGTAACTAAATATACATAGACATATTTGATGGAACTGGGGATTCCCAGGACCCTTCCTTCGGTGTGCGTATTGATCGATAGAAAGTTAAACAGATCAAATACGTGTTCTAACCCTTCATAGCGAAAACTAGGGTTCACGAATTATACCTGCGGCGAAAAGGAGACAAGTAATTCCTGGCAATCTCGAGCGGACGACCCCAAGATCTTCTGCACGTATTCCTTCCTCGAGTTGGACGTCGTGTGGGCGACGATCTCCTAACCTTTTCTTCTCCTTGGCAGCACTCTCTTTCTCTCCTTACGTGAATCACGAATTTAGAGAAAATTTCAGATTTCTAATCATTAATCTGGCGGCCAGAGAATAGAGGATATATATAGACTACGGCAGGGACCATAAGGAGAAATTAGGGTTAGGCCTCCTAACGGATCTGGATATCCCGTGTTCATCCCGAACACACAATCCAGGCCCATTAACAATAGCTCGGTCCCCTAATGAGCTATTATTGTACTACCTCCCTTATCCCAAATTATGTTTGTGGGCTCCTTTTATTATATGCTCGTTTGGCTCCCCATGTTAAGATATCGTATGTCCGTCGATCAAATTAAGTTACTGACAACTATATTGATTCGACATCTTTTATCCTTAAGTAGTACCGCTCAACTTTATTTGTTATATCGAATATAATCCACCTGCAGGGTTTACATGACAATCCTTATGAGCTCCTTAAGAGGACATCATCAACCCGATGTATCAGGACATGGATTCCATTTATAATCAACAGCCCATCATACATACAATATTATTACCCAATTCATAGAGGTTGTTGATCCATAATGAATCTCACTCTTTTATGAGTCAAAGTAATGCACATTGCATATACATGTCCGTTATTATATCCGGATTAAGAGTACAAGCATCCATAATAACAGAGGTGTTTGTTCTCTTATGTATTCAGTACAAAGAGAACAACCTCAAGTGGTCCTGTTCAATACACACAAAGTGTACTAGTGTAAACCTATAGTCAAGATAGACTAATACCAGATTACACTACAACCTTTCCAATAGATTGTCCAAGTCCATCTAGGTTGTGAACTATTTATATACTCCATAGGAAACTGATAATATGATCTTCTGTGTGACACCACACACCATATTATCTACAATATAGAATATCAGACATTTGCATTAACACTTACAATAAATACAATATGCAAACATTTGTCCATATAATTCTCATTCAAAATTTAAGGAAATAAGGTTACTACAAAAGTGATGCTTTTAGTATATAACCCTAACAATCTCCCACTTATACTCAAAGCATTGCTTTTCAGTATACTGTTACAAATCTCCCACTTATACTTAAAGCCATGCTGCTACACATCTGGCTCCCATTCCCTCAACATGACTGTCAAAAGCCTTAGCTGGTAATCTCTTTGTAAAGGGATCAGCTAGGTTATCGGCTGATGTTATCTTGATCACAGCAACTTTTCCTTTCTTTACGAAATCTCATATCAGGTGGTACTTGCGCTCAATGTGTTTGCATGTCTTATGGGCTCGTGGTTCCTTCGAGTTTGCAACTGCACCACTATTATCACAATAAAGTGTAATAGACTTAGGCAAACTAGGTACCACATCCAAGTCCAATAGAAAGTTTCTGAGCCAAACCGCTTCTTTGGCTGCCTCAGAGGCTGCCACATACTCGGCTTCCATGGTGGAATCAGCAATACATTTTTGCTTGATACTCCTCCACACAATGGCTCCACCTTCCAAAGTAAACACATAACCTGAGGTAGATTTCCTGGAATCCCTATCTGACTAAAAATCTGAGTCTGTATACCCCAAGGGAACTAAACTATCTGCCTGGTAAACTAGCATATACTCTTTAGTCCTTTTCAGGTACTTCAAAATATGCTTTACGGCAGTCCAGTGCTCTTGTCCTGGGTTAGACTGATATCTGCTGACCATGCCTACAGCAAAGCAGATGTCTGGTCTCGTACATAGCATTGCATACATTAAGCTTCCTACTGCTGAAGCATAAGGAACTGCCTTCATGTTCTCTATCTCTTTTGGTGTCCTCGGACACTGCTTCTTTGATAGAGCAATTCCATGTCTAAAAGGTAAGAAACCTTTCTTAGAATTTTGCATACTAAAACGAGTTAGTACAGTATCGATATAGGAAGCTTGGGATAAGCCCAACATCCTTTTCTTGCGATCTCGTAGAACTTTGATCCCAAGGATGTGACCTACTTCTTCCAAGTCCTTCATATCAAACTGTTTGGATAACCATACCCTTACATCAGATAATACCTTAACATTGTTTCCAATGAGCAAGATGTCATCCACATAAAGTACTAGGAACACCACCACGTTTTCGTCACACTTTCTGTATACACATGATTCATCCTGACATTGATCAAATCCATATATAGGATTTTATCACCTGATCAAAATAGATGTTCCAAGATCTGGAAGCTTGCTTAAGTCCATAAATGGACTTTTTGAGCTTACAAACAAGATGCTCCTGGCCCTTTTCAATGAACTCGTCTGGTTGCTTCATATAGATGTCTTCCTCAAGACTTTCATTAAGGAAAGCTGTCTTGACATCCATTTGCCAAATCTCATAATCGAGATGAGCTGCAATAGATAAAAGAATCCGAATAGACTTAAGCATGGCTACAGGAGAAAATGTTTCCTCATAATCGATACCCTCTCTTTGAGTAAAACCTTTTGCTACAAGCCGAGCTTTAAAGGTTTCAACCTTACCGTCTGATCCTCTTTTTCTCTTATAGACCTACTTGCATCCAATGGCTTTTACACCAACGGGTGGTTCTACAAGCTCCCAGACCTGATTAGAATCCATAGATTCTATTTCAGATATCATTGCTTTTTGCCAAGACTCTGCATCTTTATCTTGGAGTGCTTTATTGTAGGTACAGGGATCATAATCTTGTTTCTCAGGGACGAAGTCTGACGACTCTCCTAAGAACATATATCTATCATGTTGTATCACAACCCTCCCACTACGACGAGGCACTATCGGTTGTGGTGTAACATTTGTGACACGTTGTGCAGTTATTTGTAGTTCATCCTCTTGTACTGTTGGTACTGAAGTACTTGGTGTCTCACGTCTCAGTTCTTCTAGAACAACTCTACTTATGGGTTTATGGTTCAGCACATAGTCTTCCTCTAAGAATCGGGCATTGGTGCTAACAATGACCTTCTGATCCTTAGGACTACAAAATAAACCTCCTTTCGTTCCTCTTGGATAGCCTACAAACAAGCATACTTCTGTACGAGATTCCAACTTATCTGCTTTCCCATTCAGCACATGTGCTGGACTACCCCAAATGCGAACATATTTCAGACTAGGCTTACGCCCAATCCACAGCTCTGTGGGAGTAAGAGGTACTGACTTAGAAGGAACCAAGTTCAAAATATAAGCTGCAGTCTCTAAGGCATAACCCCAAAACGAATTTGGCAAATTCGAATAACTCATCATTGATCTAACCATCTCCATAAGAGTTCTATTCCTTCTTTCGGCTACACCATTCTGTTGGGGCGTTCCAGGTGCAGTCAATTGGGATGCAATCCCAGCCTCTGATAAATAATCCCTAAACTCTCCAAAGAGGTACTCGCCACCATGATCTGATCGTAATAACTTGATACATTTTCCATGACGTTTCTCCGTTTCAGCCTTGTACTCTTTAAATTTTTCAAAGCACTCAGACTTACGGCGCATCAAATAAATGTATCCATACCTTGAATAATCGTCAATAAATATGACAAAATATTCAAAGCCACCTCTAGCTTGGATAGTCATGGGTCCACACAAATCAGAATGAACCAATTCCAACACATCTTTGGCCCTATACCCCTTTGCCGTAAAAGGCCTTTTGGTTATTTTACCTTCCAAGCAGGATTCACAGACTGGTAGTGCCTCCACTTCCAATAAACTCAAAGGTCCATCTTCAACCAGTCTTTGAATCCTTCTTAGGTTAATATATCCCAATCGTAAGTGCCAAATATATGTTTGGTTCATACAAGAAGGTTCTTTTCTCTTATTTAAGTTAGATGACATATTATTCATTTCCATAAGTTGCATTGTGGGCGAAATAGGATTAATGACATACAAATTATCAACCAATGCACCAGAACAGATAAAATGTTTATTCTTTCTAATAACAATATTGTCATTAAAATAAACTGAATATCCATCCTTAACTAACATAGAAACAGAAACTAAATTCCTTCTAAGTGAAGGTGCATAAAGACAATCTCTCAATGTCAAAGACTTATTTCTACCAAAAGATAAAGTAACATCTCCTAATGCAACGACCGATACTTTTGTAGCATCACCCATAAACAAGCATATCTCTCCATCGCTGAGCCGTCTGGTTTCCTGGAACCCCTGCAATGTATTGCAGACATGATTAGTGGCTCCTGTATCTACACACCAGGTGCCGGTAGATAACACCGCTAAACATGTTTAAACTACTAGTAAATGAGATATACCTTCTTTGTTCTCTTGTTTGAGAAGTGGACAATCAGTCTTCCAATGTCCTGACCCTTTGCACTTGAAACATTTGTCTTTCGGCTTTTTCACCGCGCCTTGAGGTCCCATGCCCTTCTTTGCTAAGTTTGCCTGTTTCTGAATGTTATTCTTCTTCTTACCGCCTTTTGGCTTAGAAGTAGAAGCCTTTTCAGAAACAAAAACATGACCACTGTAACGCCCTAGTCCCAAAATACGTAGGACTAGGAACGTAAACATGCCAGCTGTATTCATACGAAGTATACTCCAATATATGGAAGCCTCGTATGGATACATAAGCTGTAAAATGCAGTAGAACCATAACTAATCTCATCCACACAGAATAAATGAATAAAAGATCATATAATGAAATTGTCTTGATACAATATGTTGGGCGGAGACAAATCTACTACCAACAAAATAAGGAAAAAGTACATAGAAAATAAAATGAGTGGCGAGCGAAGCGAAGACGATCCAAATGTAATCATCCTCGAAGAAATAGCGAAGATCACGGCTAGAGCTAAAGCACCTGCGAAAGACAATAGCACACACCTGGCAAGACAACCAGGTCCTCAGAGGGACGTAACAAGACACATAATAGCATGCCATATAAACTGAATAAATATCGCTCAAATAAATAAGTAAATCGAATTTATAACATGGTCCAATACGCACCTACTGAACGAGCGTACCATCCCCCCAACCAAACAAGGACAGGAGATGGTAAACTAATTCACGGCGACGTATCTTTCCATGCTAAGAATCCGATATGGTATCCGGACCCCAACAAGATTCAATACCTTCTCATCGAAGTAGTAAGTCACACCTACAACCAAACAAGGACAAGATGTGACGAACTAATCCGCGACAAGTTATTGTTCCAAGTCACGGTCAGATACAAGTACTCAAACCAAAAGTACTCGTACCTAACGGATAGGGTAGCCTACCGTTCTATGTGATATGTAGTTAAGAACAATCCTTCCTACGCATGGGCCCTGGCTAAATAGGATCGGCGTAGTCCCCCTTGGGCACCAGAGGCCCCAGCAGGAAGAGCATGACGTTCCGCAGAATCATCAGTGGCCGTCAGTAATCTTGGGTCATCAACCCCGTATCTCCAGCGGAGAGTCTGGGTCACAAGGGAAGTGCATCGAAGCCCATACGCTAAGGAATTGTCCTCCAAGCCCAATGCCTACTGTGTTGTATCCACAACATAAACTACTATAACCGCTAAGTCAAACTAGCATGCAACCTCTATTAGCGGTTATTCCTATCGCACGGCTTGTACGTACTGGTGGCCAGCCAATCACGCACTTCCGTGTCCTACATGCGACACACAACTTCGTGTTACAACGTGTCAAGGCCAATGAATGCAACACACGAGGAGGTCCCTTAATTCTAGGTTTAATGTGAGAAAAATAATATACAGCAGGAAATATAAACTATCAGTTATGCCATGTATCACAGTTTATAAAGAAAATAATAGACATGCATGAAATATGAGCTAAAAATAATTAAACAGCTAATGGCAAGGTGTCTTGCCTGGTAGGGCGCCTGGTGTGCTGCGATGATCAAGGTGGCACGATCTGCAACTTTGGTGCAACAACTGTACAAGAAGACCTCGAGTGGCGACACGGACAGTTCCATTGGGTCCAGAAGGGTCAATTTAGTTAGGGTCAATAGGAGGAAGGACAGAGTTGACGAAGGGGGAGGAATAATGGCTTGGTCATGGACAAGAGGATAATTGAAGAAAATTTTGATAAATAATATATATATGATTTTTAGAAAATATTTATAATACTTTTAAAAATATATTACGCTAGTCGAAAGAAGTTTTAGGTAAATACATTAAAATAGAAATCACTCTAGACTAAAACCCTTAGTTTGCGAAAATAAATTTTATAGGTGGAAAACTATATTGGAAATTCAATTATAAATAAAACTATATTTAAAAATCACTTATAGGTAAAACTATATATTTTGTTACTAATTATTTTGGAAAAATAGTATAGATATATTTTATCAAAACAATAATAACACTAATGATAGTAAATGCACTAATATATCAATCTACTACCATTTCCAAAATATGCATCATATAAATTATTCATAATAACAAAAACATTGACAATAATAACAATAATATTATTATTAAATTTTCAAATAGTTTTTAATAATGCTAGTCATAATAGTGAGTATATATAAAAAATAAAATAAAAATAAACTCATAAAAATCCTAAACTAATGTACTTACTGTATAATAATAACACTAATAATAATAATCAATAAAACAAACAAATAAAAATACAACAAACAAAACAACCAAAAATAAAAACCGAAAGAAAGTAAACCAAACGTACACAAAACGACAGAAAAAAAAAAACAAAAAACACCATCACCCAAGCTTCTGCTCTCCTTTATTAGGAGAGAGAGTGAGTAAAGAAAGAGAATTATAATGAGAGGGAAGAGAGGGAGCGGAGAAGAGTGGGTCGCCGGGGGGGTTCAGCCGGGCCGCGCGCGGAGGGCGGTCGGAAAGCTCTAGGGGCGGATCGACGTGGTCTCCGGCGAGGGAAAGAGCTGCGACGGAGGGGTTTGACGGAGAGGGAGGCCAGGGCGGCGCGGATGGCGGAGGAGAAGGCGGAACAGGCGGTCGTTAGGCGGTGACGGCGGCGGGTGACGGAGAAAAGGGGAGGAACGGCGGAAGGGCGCAGAGATCGGGGGAGAGATGTAGGCGGAGCGACGGAGAGGTGTAGGCGGCGAGGGCGGCGCTCCGGCGTTAGGCGGAGGCGTGCTGAAAAGGGCGGCGGCTAGGGCTAGTGAGGCCAGGCGGGGAGCGGTGGCGGCGCTCGGCGACTTGGTCGCAGTGCACAGGGATCAACGCCGGGCGGCAGAGAAAAAAAGGGGGGTTTTCGGTCGGGCGGAGGGTTAGGAGATGGTGGGACGGCTCGATCGACGGTGGCGCGTTAGCAGGCGGCGGCGGGCCTTGGCGTGGAGGTGTGGTCTCCTAGAGGAGGCTAGGGGAGGCGACAATCGGCAGAAGGAGGCACGGTGGTCACCGGAGCCGAAGACGGTGGCTCGGCGATGCACAGAAGGGGGACGAGGCTTGTGTTCATGCGGTCACAGTGACGCGGCTGCAGTGCTGGGGACGAGGAGGAGGACCAAGGCAGAGGTGGGCGGACGGGGTGGAGAGGGTCGCCTACCTGGTGGAGACTGTGGCTGGGTCAACTTCGGCGGTTGTCGAGCGCGGCAGAGGTGAGTTTAATTAGGTTTTTCTTTTGGGTTTCTTCTCTTTTGGGCGCGCCGCCGGCGATGGCCGGGGTGGCGCGGTGCTGGTCGGAGGCAGGTTTTGTGATGGGACGGTGGTGATGTGGGGAGACGATGGGGCATGGTGGTTTTGGGCTTCGCCAATGGTGGCGGTGGTGGCGTGATGACGACGAAGGTGGTGGTAGTGGTTGTCGGGGTTGCTGTTGGTGGCCGGGAGTGGTACGACGTGGTGGCCGAAGGTGGTTGTGGGCTGGGTGCCATCTGAAGGTTCTGTGGTGGGGTTGGTGTTGCTGGTTTGGTATTGGTGGGCGTGGGGGAAGGCCGGGGAGTCGAGGCCGAGGACAGGGGTGGACGGCCGAAATTAGCTAGGATAGATTTAGGTTTTGATTGTGTCAGGGTTTGTCCAACACGGAGAGGTTGAAATTGTATGTGTAAACAATATGGAATAAGATTATGGACGATGGAACACGGACACGGGGCACACACCATTGGTTATGAAATTTGTGGAGGAATTGGTTGTGAAAAATAATGGATGAGTACCTGCCTATTTATAGGATGTGGGAATTCCCAATTTGGATAGGATTAGGAGAATTTAAAACCCAAGTAGATAATTTGCTGCAATTTAAAATCAATCGAATCTAAATCCAAATTCTAATCCAAATCTAAATCCAAATCCAAATCTAATTTCAAATTAAAATCCAATTTAAATCAAATTAAATTTTTAGCTCAAAATCAAATGGAATGATTCAAACTTCAATATTTAACTATTTAAATAAATCCAAGAATCAAATTAAGATTTACATTGTCATGAAAATTTCAAAATATGGTTTCCAAAATTACTATAATATTAATTTCGAAAATACACTATTTATTTAAAATAAACTAATAAATAATTACGAAAAATATATGTTTGTACAAATATTATTTACATAGATACACCTTTCTAATAAACCATTTTATAGTAAAATAATTTATTATTATAGCTGTATAAATGAAAGGCTTTTCATAATTAAAATTATAGACTTAAAAATGGTAGCAAGAAATAATTACTACATATATTATTTTGAAACCGTAAAAATAGAAAAATGTTTTTCTAAAATTATGTACGCTTGCACATATTCGCACTCGTCGAGAAAAACAAAAATAAAATTTCGTGCACGACGTACAATACGACTGCGCGACGAACAATACAAAAATTTTAAATCAGTACAAATAATTAAATAAAAAAAATAGTAGAAATTTAGGAGTTTTACAACTACTCTGCCTAAAGAGAGATTCAGCATCCTGTAGCTCTTTTGCAAGTTCTGCCAAACTATACAACATTTTGTTCATGTTGTAATTAAGGCAGAAATTGTCAAAACTTTTAGGCAGAGTCCCGAGAATGATATCGACCTGGGTTTCCCCATCGATTTCAGCTCCAAGGATCTCCATCTCATTCAGATGACCCATCATCTTGAGAATATGATCCCTTACTGGTGTGCCCTCAGCCATTTTTGTATTCATCAAACATTTCATAGCAAACTGCCTAGCTGCTCTACTCTGATGTCCGAAGAGTTCCTTGAGGTTATACATCATGTCATAAGCTGTGGCCATGGCCTGATGCTGATGTTGCAGTACATTTGACATAGATGCCAGAATGTAACACCGCACCATCTTATCTGCCTTTTTCTACTTCTTATAAGCCTCTTTGACCTCTTCATCAGAGTTAGCATCAGGCTTAGGTGGGCATTCCTCAACAAGTACATATTTGTACTCCTCAGCAGTCAGAACAATGTCCAAATTACGTTTTCAATCAATATAATTAGGTCCAGTAAGTTTGTTTTCTTTAAGAATCACCATAAGTGGACTGAAAGAACCCTTTTTTTTGAAATCCTGAGAATCACATAAATAAAATTATGTAGGGCAAAAAAACTTTTTGAATTAACTAAATATTGATTCCCTCAAAACAATAATAAAAAATTTACCAACACCTTGAATACCATGAATTTAGCATGCCACGATAGTGTGGACGTATACAAATTCAACTTTATTCAAGTAGATTTTTCTTATTAATTTTACTATCATGTCAATATAACTTTATGACAAATAAAATTAATATGCTGGTCATGTTCTGGTCATACAAATAATAGCAGTGACTCCGATGGGGAGGATACCATTATTTGTATCTAAGTGTATACCATTACTTAATACTAAGTCCATTACCTTGTAATGAGTTCCTTCAGATGGAGAAGTGAACACATACTAGGTAACTTTCTACAATTATCCCTAAGGAAGTTTGTACTGGTGATCCATAATTATACTCATCCGATATGGAGGAAAGCACTAAAGCCAACACGCAAGTATAATTACATCACCTACAAACCAGTAATGGAGACCATAGGATTTATACTAAATAAAAATCCTCTTCCACTTAGTTATTTAACAATGAGGGTATTTCTACTAGTTGATATTATGTCCATGTTGTCCATTATTAATGTAGGCTTGGTTTTTCAAAAAAACAACCACACAATAATAAACATGCATAATTAGAAAAAGCAAAATGACAAAAATAAGAGAAAATATCCAACTATTATGGTCATCTTTGCTGCTCCGTCCTCAACTATCCGAATCCAAAATCTGGCGCTGCGCAGATCTATACGGGGTTCGACCTGCCCGGTCAGGTCGTGGGGTTCGGGGCAGCGCCTCGATTTTTTTTTTTAGGTTTTGGCTGTCGATTCCTTCATCGAAAATCATCTGTCGGCCTCTGGATTGCTCAAAACCAGCATCTCGTCCGGCGTCAGAAACAGCCACCACCGCCATCACGATTGATCAAAAATAATTAAAATTACATCAATCCTATGCCTCCCGAAGGAGTTCACACATAATCTATATTGAAAAATTAAATTAATAAGCACGATCAACCCTCGTGATTTTAATTACATCCACAGCAAGAACAACATCCATGACATGTCCGTGGTTTAAACAACACAATCAAAAATATGCATTGGACTATAATAGTTGGATCTAAGATGCCTGCAAAACCGAGTTAGAACAGATCTACATCTACCGACTATTACATAGCGCAAGTTTTATTGGACAACATGGACATATCAATCAATACGTAGATCCAAAGTGGCTCTGATTCCAATTGATGGAACTGAGGATTTCCAGGACCCTTCCTTTGGTGTGCGTATTGATCGATAAAAAGTTAAACAGATCAAATACGTGTTCTAACCCTTCATAGGCGGAAACTAGGGTTCACGAATTATACCTGCGGCGAAAAGGAGACAAGTAATTCCTGGCAATCTCGAGCGGACGACCCCAAGATCTTCTGCACGTATTCCTTCCTCGAGTTGGACGTCGTGTGGGCAACGATCTCCCAACCTTTTCTTCTCCTTGGCAGCACTCTCTTTCTCTCCTTACGTGAATCACGAATTTAGAGAAAATTTTAGATTTCTAATCATTAATCTGGCGGCCAGAGAATAGAGGATATATAGGCTACGACAGGGACCATGAGGAGAAATTAGGGTTAGGCCTCCTAACGGATCTGGATATCCCGTGTTCAGCTCGAACACACAATCCAGGCCCATTAACAATAGCTCGGTCCACTAATGAGCTATTGTTGCACTACCTCCCTAATCCCAAATTATGTTTGTGGGCTCCTTTTATTATATGCCCGTTTGGCTCCCCATGTTAAGATATCGTATGTCCGTCGATCAAATTAAGTTACTGACAACTATATTGATTCGACATCTTTTATCCTTAAGTAGTACCGCTCAACTTTATTTGTCATGTCGGATATAATCCACCTGCAGGGTTTACATGACAATCCTTATGAGCTCCTTAAGAGGACATCATCATCAACCCGATGTATCAGGACATGGATTCTATTTATAATCAACATCCCATCATACATACAATGTTATTACCCAATTCATAGAGGTTGTTGATCCATAATGAATCTCACTCTTTTATGAGTCAAAGTAATGCACATTGCATATACATGTCCGTTATTATATCCGGATTAAGAGTACAAGCATCCATAATAACAGAGGTGTTTATTCTCTTATGTAGTCAGTACAAAGAGAACAACCTCAAGTGGTCCTGTTCAATACACACAAAGTGTACTAGTGTAAACCTATAGTCAAGATAGACTAATACCAGATTATACTACAACCTTTCCAATAGATTGTCCAAGTCCATCTAGGTTGTGAACTATTTATATACTCCATAGAAAACTGATAATATGATCTTCTGTGTGACACCACACACCATATTATCTACAATATAGAATATCAGACATTTGCATTAACACTTGCAACAAATACAATATGCAAACATTTGCCCATATGATTCTCATTCAAAATTTAAGGAAATAAGGTTACTACAAAAGTGATGCTTTTAGTATATTACCCTAACAATATTTAGTATATACCTATATATTTAGTATATACCTATATATATTAATACTTATATATATAGTATACACACACACACACACACACACACACACACACACACACACACACACACACACACACACACACACACACACATATATATATAAATTAAAATTTCTTATTCGGTTTTCGGTTTTGGACCGAAACTGAAACCCAAAACCGAAACCAAAACCGAATAAGAAAATTTAGTATTTTCAAAACCGAAACCGAACCGAATTTTTTTAAAACCGAACCGAACCGAACCTCTTATTCGGTTCGGTTCGGGTCGGTTTTTGGTCCAAAACCGAATAATGCTCACCCCTATGGTGGAGGGACTCTTGTGCAAAATTCCCTCAGTTCTTTTAAACACTTGAGTAAGAGAGAGAGAGAGAGAAATTATTTTCACTCTCACTTTTCTTCCAGAGCTCTCGAGAGCTCTCCATGCTCCCCAAATTCTCAGTGAAGCAACCCTAATTTCCCGACAGGAGGCAGCGTAATGGCGACGACGACGATGAGCATCTACTTCCCCGATGACTGAAGGCAGTGCCACCACCACGATGGCAGCGACCGACGCGCCTAGGCACAGTGGCAGCTCTCCATTGCTGAGTTCGGCGATGCGCGTTCTTCTCCGACGAAAACGACAGAGATAAGTGCCCTTTCTCGATCTTTTCTTTATTATGTCGATCGATCAGATCGAAGAAGATTGGTTGATCAAATTGATTTGGTTCTTAATCGATCAACTCTTAGATCGATCAAAAATCGTCGGCTGTACTCACAAAATTCCTTCAGTTCGAATTTGAGTATAAATGATTCTTGATCATTTGATCGATTTATTTTCAATCATTTTTGATGCAATTAGATCAACTCTAATTTTGGTGATCGATCCTTGCTCGATGTTCTTGATCTAATCCAATTAACGAGTTGAAATTGATCATTTAATCTACTCCTCTGTCTCGAACATCAGGTGTTCATTATTTTGTCTCTAGGAAGGAATGAACGAGTAGACAACGTTGGCGTCCGACACGTGGGACCGTGTCCGACCTCTTGGGATTGAGATTCTCACATCAATTCGAGTCATCTCGACTCTGGTATGTCCTGTTGTCTTTTCTTATTATTTTGAACATCATACTTAAGTTGTTAATGTCGGGCTGGGTAGGAATTGGGTCGTGACATAAACGATGAACAATGAACAATCGTGTGTATAATGTGTCCTATACATGAAAAAACATGACGCACGACATAAATATAGAGTAAAGGGTTCGAGTCGGTGTACTTGCCTTGCTCTGGAGATCGAGAATGAGGAGATAATAATCTCTATGTCCACCTGATTGAATACAAGTTGGTTAGGATTTAAAATAAAGACATTTAACTAATTGTTAATCAAGCTAACCATTGGTTTCTACCAACTTAACTAGCTAATAGTATTTCTAATTATATTTTTAAGCTAACTAGTAACTAGATGTACTCACTTAGTTAAACTAGAGATTACCAATATTAATCCTAGATAATATGTATGTGGTTTTAGTAAGACTTACTACTAAAAATTTAGCAAACTATTTGCAAACATTTTGTGATAAATATATCTTTTATAACAATAGTTAGCAAAATATTTCTTAGAAAACCAAATTATAGCAAAATATTATTCCAGTATAAATTAGAACTAGCTAACACAATGGTTACTCAAATATTTAACAGCCACGAACTGTTAGAAATCCCATGTTAGCTATAGTAATTACTCGACCCAACCCTCTATGGATTTGACCCAGCGTCTAGGCTTGCTATTCTGAATCATCTTGGCAGGACCAGCCCAACTTTCCTGGGCTCATCAACACATATAATCCAAGATATGCAGACAAGCCAAGCTCAATCCAACCCAACATCTATACACAGAGCTCCAAATTCTTCTTATACCGAACCAAAACCGAAGTCTAGCCAATACTCACACACAATATATATGAACCCAGTCCATAATTCAAATATAACGGCTAGCTTGAGCATAATTTAGCTATATAAACCCAGCAACCTATTCTTCTACAGCAGCGAGACTTGTACACAGAGCCTTGCCCAAATTAATTTCCAAAGCGCCAGCATCCAACATAAATGAACACAAATTGAAACTAACGGCTACTATATGCTTCTCGACATAATCCAAAGTTTTGAAAGAAAAGATACAGAATCAAATTGATAGGGATATACAACCAAATCGAACTAATTTCAAAATAAAAGAATTCGCGCCCCCGCTAACCATAACTTGGTTGTTTCCTGCACACAACTCCACATCGCACCCAATCCAGGTCGGACACAAACTATTACAAGATACAAACCAAAGCTGGACACGCTAATGTCCTTGGACACGACTCACTACAGCTCCCCACAACACCTTGTCCAGATCATTCATTTCAAAATTCACGACAACAAATTCTAACTTATCAAGAATTAGAGACTGATACCTGAGAAGAAATCGATTTGAATCCTGTGTCCAATCCGATCCCACAAAAGTCCAGACACAATCATAGCCTGTTTGAGTCATTTACACAAACAGTTGAGATGTGATCCCAAACTCAAACATTCAGAATTTATACTCGAATTGAAAGGAGATTTCCAAGCAAAAATCAAGTATCCATCAATCATTAACTCGATCAACATGATCGATCCAAGCCTGATCAATTGAGAAGCACACGGAAATAAGAATCAAAGAGAACTCACCGTATCGAGTGTCCGCAGAGGAAGGACTGTCACGACCCGCACCCGCTTTCCGGATACGAGACGTGTCCAAGCCAGCCTACGCCGCAGAGTCGGCGGTAGAACGCTGTTAAGCCCGCAATAAATAAATGCTCAAAATTAACTTTATTGCTCATTCACAGTTCTAATATATTACAACATTTACAACATTTATATTTAAAGAAAATATAAGGTTCTTCAATTAATAAAAATGATACCACTTCTATCTAATCTCTAGGTTTGGCCTGCAAATACACTTGTATCTCCCAGTGCTAAGTGAAGCCACAGCTAAACCTGAAAAATGTTGGTTTCCAGTCAGGAATGGAACGGGTACATTCTTACAACAAAATCAATAAATAACGAAATCCATAAACCTGTAATAATAAAGAGATACATGATAAATGGATAAACAGGGAATCATGGTAGGAATCATGCGAGTAAAAGCAGGAAGGCATGGTACACAAGACAAGCAATGACAAGAAAATATAATGTAGTAAGACTATATCTAACAAGTGATTTGAAATACACTTTCGACATGAAACGGCTAAGGGATAAATTCGACACCCTGCACGTGTCGTGTGCAGCTGCTATTATTCAAGAATAGACACATAGAATATTTCTGGGTATATTTACATGTCTACTAATGTACTTCCCCGCCCGGCTAGTACCCATGGATTCAAACAGGTCACGAACACAAAAATATATTGGTCACGAACAATATGCAAGAATCCATAACTACTATCTCGTGTGACAAGCGTGTCAAGAATCAACGTGATATCAAAGTAAAATATTATTAAATACAAGAAATATAGAGATAATCAAATATGAAAACTATCAGAGATGTACTCGCCTGAGGTCCTATGCTGGTGAAACCGATAATACTATACCACTCAATGAGCCACAACAGTCAACACATACAAAAGTCTACGGATGCTGAAATAAATATTATCAACATTTTTAGAATAGTCAAATTAGCTAGGATTGCCTATCCTTAAGTCCAATTCTGGATATGTGAAACCCAGTTTTATAGTGTAATTATTATTAATATTATTATTATTATAGTTAATTTACGAGTTTTAAAATTAATTTCAAAATTAATTCAGGGTTTTTGTTTTACGGACCAGACTCGAGCCCGGACCCGATTCCCGAACCCAGACCCAGTCCAAATCCTATTTCTTGAATTCTGATTTGTTTAAAAAAATATAAAAAAATAAAATGCTTTGGAGCTGGTCCAAATTGGACCAGATCCCACTCCTCTCACCCACGTTCAACTCTCCCTTCCCCACTCATTTCTCTCCTACAAACACTTAGGATCACTCCTCAACCCCACATTTCCCTTATAACTCCCCACTCACACCATCCCTCACCACTACTCTCTCTCTCTCCCGCTCACTTTTCTCCAGAGATGTAACACCCAGTTTTCCAGATGAGGATAATTTTAAAATTTTATAATTATAATTTTTATTTATTGATTATTATTTCATATTATGATTTTGGTGATTTTTAATCATTTTTAAACTATTTAAAATTATGACTTGTGATTTTGACATTTTACTATTGTTTGGTTTTAATTTCGAGGAATTTGTCACCCCCAGTTTTCAGGAACATGGGTATTTTGTCATTTTGTATTTTTGAAATTTATTTTATTATTTATGATATTGTCTTGGGATTATTTGAGTCGGGTTCGAATTTCAACTCAATCCGACTTGAAACGGGGACCCGGGGGTAGTTTGACTCTAGTGGGACCCACACACTAGTTAGGCATGGCCCACATGATATTAATTTTAGTCCACATGATATTAATTTTAGTTAGTAGTTAGACTAATTATTATGGATAAGGTCAGTGTGATTAGAGACTTTAAAATGACTAATTTAGCCCCAACCAATTAGCCCTTTCCTAATACTAATAGAATAGGTTAGTGGGGGCATTTTGGACCTTATCATAATAGGACAAATAGCCCCATATGACCAGCCACTTTGGGAGAGGATAGGCTCAAGTTCATTTCATTATTCTCATCCACACTCTCTCTCTTGTTCTTCCTCAAATTTCTAGAGAGCAATCCCTAGCAATTTCTCCACCAAATCCTTCCATTTCTCCACCAAATCCTTCCATTTTTCCACCAAATCTTCTTCTTTCCTTCTCCATTCTAGCCAAGGAGGAAGCTACCCAAGTTTGGAAGGATTCGGAGCTCGTTCGTGTCCTTTTGGAATCTCTACGTGTCGGTGTCGCTCCGGGAAGGTTTTTCTTCGATTCGATCTACCGGGAGGTATAAATCCCTTCTCATTTTCATTTCCTCATGCATATAGGTCTATTTTGAACCCATAGGAATGACCCCCATGGTTGTATCTCCATTTGTGTCCATTTCGTGTCCATTTGGAGGTCATAGGAGTGTCCTTTGTGTTGTGGTTGTGTCCATGTGGGAAAATCCCAAATTTGGACACACTATGTGTTGATGTTATGTATGAATGAATTATTACATGTATAATATCATATTTTTGTATTGGAGATGTGTTCTATAGTGTCTCATATATATATATTAGTGTAGAGAGTGAGTTCTTGATATATTATGTTATATACTTGTGTTCTTTTTTCTCAAACTACCCAAATCCGTCATGATTTTTATCCATGTTTTTAATTTCAGCCCTAACTTAAAAATGTCATAACTTCTACCTCAAAGCTCGGTTTAATCTCCTGTTTGTTTTAAAAGAAGCGTATTGAAGTTAGCTTTCCAAAAACATATATTAATAGGCCTAATTCTTTCTATAACTTTTTGGAGAATTATTTGAGTGTCAGCTGTACGAAAGACAAACGCGTTCTCGGTGTTTTCGCGATTTCGGGAGTTTTCGGAATCGAAAACGCGATCCGTTTAAAGTTTCGGAAAGCTAACACATAGATCTATAACATACTTTAATCCTAGATTTTAATTCATGCTGAGATGGTACAGTATTGATTATTAGTAGGAGTTACTATTCGGCATATGTATTTTGTGCACCCTTGTGTGTAATATGATGTTCTATTTGATTTTAACCCATGTTAATGTATTTACATTATGTAATTAAATAGAGAATGCAAGCATGAGTAAATGTTTAAATAAATGATGTATGAGGTGTAAGTATCCTATCTAATGTAAGCATGTATAAGTATGGCTTGTAATGAATATGTAGGTTCCATAGTATGTAATGTATGGTGCATATAGTGGTGCAAGAAAATAAATAAATGATGAATGAATGCAAGCATGAATGTAATGTAATAATAGATGTAATGTATGCAATATACAAGTTAATGAGATGTAATGTTCTATGTTAACACAAATCCTATATTACCTCATGTACCCCCTTACACTATGTTGATACTATCACACTTGACACTTTGTTCACTTACACTTTGACACTCTTTGATATGTATACACTATGTATGCCCATTTAACCCTCACTTGCCCATTTGCCATGTTCACATACACACACATAGCCTCTTAAATAAGTAATTATGAATACAATTAACTTAGCTATGTATGTATATTATATATATGTTAGCATATTGTGTTGTAATATATAAGTTTATATAACCATTTAAAATGTCATGATTATAGACCTAATGTTGAATACCAATATATGTATGTATATATATGTGTAGACATATATAGCTTAAAGTAGTAGATTACCTAGTGTATATCCAATGTGAATTCTTGCCTATTTGAGTATTGAATAATTGCATGCTATATAGAGTTGGGTGTATGTTGGCTTGTATAGCCTTGTATTGATGTGTGCTTGCTAGGATAGTCTTGGTTAGGCCTAGTAAGACTTGCTGGGTTAGGACATGACCTAGTTTGACCTAGTTTAAGTAGTGCAGTTGACCAAGTTGACCAAGAGTTGACTTTGGTCTAGATTGACCTAGAATCATGTAGAATGCATAGTAGAACTTCATATTGTCATTTTGGACTTGTTGTGACTTGTGCTGTTCTGATTAGGAGCCAGACATCTTTCATTGGACGGTATATTTACTTTGGACATTCAGACATCAGGCGAGTACATTCTCTGATAGTTTTCTCATTTACTTGTCAATTACTGTACTTCAGTTCTAGTTAGTTGTATGCGATTCTCTGTTACAACACATGTGGATATTTTTGGATTCATGTATACGACACACTTTTATTTTCTGGCCTCTATTACTGGTGTCATCTCTATTACTGGAATCACCTACTGGAATCATTTAACTGGAATCATTTAACTGGAATCATTTACTGGTATCATTATATTTTGGTTGGACTCATCTTGAATCATTGTGTCGAAATTCTGGATTCACTTGCTGGGAGGGGAAATACTAGAGTAAGACATGTAGACATACCCCAATCTGGAATCTCCCAACTGGAATCTACTGGAAGCATAGCCATCTATCGCCTGATCAGTGAGGGATGTACCTGATTACCTACAGCCGTTTACATGTCGAACTCGGTATTTTAAAACACACTGCTAGAGTATAGGCTGGACTCACCCTGGAATCTTTGATCACTATAACTGGAATTGTCCCTTACTGGATTCATCTTGTATTAGATTCATCTTGTACTGGACTTATATTGGAGTTACACTTGTCTACATTACTGTCTGGACTTTACATCATATTACCCTGGTTCAGCTAGTTCTATTTTTACAGTCTTCATTGCTATGATTCTTCTCTTGTTTAGTTATTTTCTTTTCTTGTACTTTATCTGTCTTCTTACCATCACCTGAACATAAACTGCCATATTCATCAATACAACTGTCTATAACTGTTTTATAGTTCTCTGTCATTTACTTGGGTTTTCTTGATGAGTTGTACTCGTTCCTGTCCTGACTGGACCTGTTGATAAATTTTACAGATAGCCTGGAGGTTGCCTGCTAGCCTAGAGGAGACATAGTAGAGGTTGTATAGTTAGTAGTTATTTCAGTTGTATTGAGTTGTATTTATTCTATGGATTACTGTATTGAGCTTTGAGATGTTTTCTGAGTTTGTATCTTAGACACTTAGACTTCTATCTGCTGTATCTCTTTGGATTTCATGTTTTATCTATCTACCATTATGCTCTACCTTAGATGTGATTGAGTTTACATTCTGCCATGTCACCCTAATTGGGGAGTATAAACTGTTTAGCCTTATACTGTTAGATGCATGAGACCTAGGACAGCGTTCTACCGTCGACACTACGGCGTAGGCTGGGCGTTGTTACGTTCTCGTGCCCTTACTCTAGGGTACGGGTCGTGACACGTTTTTAGTGGTGGCCCATGCAGGTCGAGTTTATGTAGTGGTATTCGAACTAGAGTATCACTACAGCCTGCAGTAGGATTAAGATATTTTTGGAGGTACTCAATCACATTAGAAAAAACTCTTAATCCGATTCCTTTTGTCTAAAATTGTTGCTTATTGACTTCCCTTGAATATAAACTGTTCTCCTTTGAATTTTTGCTTCATTCTCAAAAATCGCTTCTTGTTTTGATCTGTCTTCATGATGGTTATGAAGACACGATCTCATCGCTTCGGTTCGGGGGATACTATCGAGAGGCTGGCCACCTCTCGTCCTGTTCATCAGGGCCTCGAGACTGCAGCTTCTGTTGTACCGACTCAGGTTGGCGTTTCTGCTACATCAACAGCAGAGATTCATGCAGCAGCGATTCATGCAGCATCAACAGCAGAGATTTGTGCAGTATCAGCATCAGGCTGGAGGAAACCAACAGGGCGAGCTATCGTCAGGATAGTCGAGGATGCATAGACCGTTGGAGATCTTGCTGCAAGTTCCGTTCTTCTCAATTTTATTTCCACAATTGTCTTTTATAATTATCTTGAAATCTGATTCCACCTGTTCTTGGTTGATTGATTAATTTTGTCATGTTACTCTTTTGTTGTGTTGTTTTTCTTCTGAGAAAATTATATGGACTAGGTCGCCTAAATCATAGGATCTAGAATCCTCGATAGTCGTATTAGTTGGCATAGTGAGGATATATAGTCAGATTTTGGATGTATTCTCGGGTATGGAAATTTAAAGTTTTCGCCGTCGCATACGGCAGTGCAAAAATTTTAAATACCATGAACCTAGAGGTACGTACCTTAGTCAAGGACTCTGTGATTATCGTAGCCTTGCTCACTAGCATGATGAAGACTCTGGATAACATGATTTTGGACAGACGCATATGATTAACAGATTGTATCTTGAGAAGGTTTAAACATCATACCCTTTTGATTGTTATAAATGACTTAGGAGTAGGGATATTTAGTTTTGTAGAGCTTATTCATATGCAGTTCCTTTGTAGTATAATGGTATGATGACTTGTTGAGTGTCTGTACCCTAGAGGTGATAGTTAGCATTGGTGTTAGAATAGTAACCCATTGCAGATAATTCTTCTGTTATCTATAATACCAACCAGTTACACATAGGATGTTAGTATGCCTTACAGCCTTGATGATTATTACTACTTTTCCTTACCTTTTCTAGTGAGGCACCCATGACCAGAGCCTGCCTTTGAGTATAGTTGTAGTTTCACCTAAGACCGAGAGGTCTATTTGCATAGATAGATTGCAGATGATATTGGCATATGGGATATAGGTTAGTTGGTATCTATAGGCCATTGTTGTATAGGGTTATAAACATGTTGTTTAGCTTATACTTGGTTCAGTTTTCCATTTTACTTAAGTTCTCTTCGTGTTGCATTCCTTTGTGTTGATCACCTTTACAGGTAGTGTGCAGACCCTTCACTAGATACCATGTCCCCTTGATTCAGACCATTCATCATTAGCCTTGTTCTAAGCATTGTTTCAGACCCTTATAAGTTTAGTCTACTTTAACCCTTGGTTGATCAGTTATGTTTATATATATAGATGATATACTTAGGATATATGTGATGGGTTGTTGTTCTTGAGCATATATATATATATATATATATATATATATATATATATATATATATATATATATATATGTGGTATTTGATATTCATGTGCTTAGCTTGTAAGTATTTAGTTATAGGTGACTTGATAGGATTGGGAAGTTAAGAGCTAGTCTATTATAGAGTTTCTCTTTTGCTAAATTCTAGTTGCCAACACCTAGATAGCTAGCATAGGTAAAACCCTAAGAAGTTGACCAGTTGATGACCAAGTACTTGGATGTTGAGAAATTGACTAGTGATTGACCCTTGACTATGTTTGACATAGAAGGGGGTGCGATCATCTTAATTTCGAGGACGAAATTTCTATAAGGTGGGTAGGATTGTAACACCCAGTTTTCCAGATGAGGGTAATTTTGAAATTTTGTAATTATAATTTTTATTTATTGATTATTATTTCATATTATGATTTTTGGTAATTTTTAATCATTTTTAAACTATTTAAAATTATGACTTGTGATTTTGACATTTTACTATTGTTTGGTTTTAATTTCGAAGAATTTGTCACCCCCAGTTTTCAGGAATATGGGTATTTTGTCATTTTGTATTTTTGAAATATTTTTGAAATTTATTTTATTATTTATGATATTGTTTTGGGATTATTTGAGTCGGGTTCGAATTTCAACTCAATCCGACTTGAAACGGGGACCCGGGGGTAGTTTGACTCTAGTGGGACCCACACACTAGTTAGGCATGGCCCACATGATATTAATTTTAGTCCACATGATATTAATTTTAGTTAGTAGTTAGACTAATTATTATGGATAAGGTCAGTGTGATTAGAGACTTTAGAATGACTAATTTAGCCCCAACCAATTAGCCCTTTCCTAATACTAATAGAATAGGTTAGTGGGGGCATTTTGGACCTTATCATAATAGGACAAATAGCCCCATATGACCAGCCACTTTGGGAGAGGATAGGCTCAAGTTCATTTCATTATTCTCATCCACACTCTCTCTCTTGTTCTTTCCCAAATTTCTAGAGAGCAATCCCTAGCAATTTCTCCACCAAATCCTTCCATTTCTCCACCAAATCCTTCCATTTTTCCACCAAATCTTCTTCTTTCCTTCTCTATTCTAGCCAAGGAGGAAGCTACCCAAGTTTGGGAGGATTCGGAGCTCGTTCGTGTCCTTTTGGAATCTCTACGTGTCGGTGTCGCTCCGGGAAGATTTTTCTTCGATTCGATCTACCGGGAGGTATAAATCCCTTCTCATTTTCATTTCCTTATGCATATAGGTCTATTTGAACCCATAGGAATGATCCCCATGGTTGTATATCCATTTGTGTCCATTTTGTGTCAATTTGGAGGTCATAGGAGTGTCCTTTGTGTTGTGGTTGTGTCCATGTGGGAAAACCCCAAATTTGGACACACTATGTGTTGATGTTATGTATGAAAGAATTATTACATGTATAATCTCATATTTTTGTATTGGAGATGTGTTCTATAGTGTCTCATATATATATATTAGTGTAGAGAGTGAGTTCTTGATATATTATGTTATATACTTGTGTTCTTTTGTCTCAAACTACCCAAATCCGTCATAATTTTTATCCACGTTTTTAATTTTATCCCTAACTTAAAAATGTCATAACTTCTAGCTCAAAGCTCGGTTTAATCTCACGTTTGTTTTAAAGAAGCGTATTGAAGTTAGATTTCCAAAAACATATATTAATAGGCCTAATTCTTTCTGTAACTTTCTGGAGAATTATTTGAGTGTCAACTGTACGAAAGACAAACGCGTTCTCGGTGTTTTCGCGATTCCGGGAGTTTCCGGAATCGAAAACGCGATCCGTTTGAAGTTTCGGAAAGCTAACACATAGATCTATAACATACTTTAATCCTAGATTTTAATTCATGCTGAGATGGTACAGTATTGATTATTAGTAGGAGTTACTATTCGGCATATGCATTTTGTGCACCCTTGTGTGTAATATGATGTTCTATTTGATTTTAACCCATGTTAATGTATTTATATTATGTAATTAAATAGAGAATGCAAGCATGAGTAAATGTTTAAATAAATGATGTATGAGGTGTAAGTATCCTATCTAATGTAAGCATGTATAAGTATGGCTTGTAATGAATATGTAGGTTCCATAGTATGTAATGTATGGTGCATATAGTGGTGCAAGAGAATAAATAAATGATGAATGAATGCAAGCATGAATGTAATGTAATAATAGATGTAATGTATGCAATATACAAGTTAATGAGATGTAATGTTCTATGTTAACACAAATCCTATATTACCTCATGTACCCCTTACACTATGTTGATACTATCACACTTGACACTTTGTTCACTTACACTTTGACACTCTTTGATATGTATACACTATGCATGCCCATTTAACCCTCACTTGTCCCTTTGCCATGTTCACATACACACACATAGCCTCTTAAATAAGTAATTATGAATATAGTTAACTTAGCTATGTATGTATATTATATATATGTTAGCATATTGTGTTGTAATATATAAGTTTATATAACCATTTAAAATGCCATGATTATAGACCTAATGTTGAATACCAATATATGTATGTATATATATGTGTAGACATATATAGCTTAAAGTAGTAGATTACCTTGTGTATATCCAATGTGAATTCTTGCCTATTTGAGTATTGAATAATTGCATGCTATATAGAGTTGGGTGTATGTTGGCTTGTATAGCCTTGTATTGATGTGTGCTTGCTAGGATAGTCTTGGTTAGGCCTAGTAAGACTTGCTGGATTAGGACATGACCTAGTTTGACCTAGTTTAAGTAGTGCAGTTGACCAAGTTGACCAAGAGTTGACTTTGGTCTAGATTGACCTAGAATCATGTAGAATGCATAGTAGAACTTCATATTGTCATTTTGGACTTGTTGTGACTTGTGCTGTTCTGATTAGGAGCCAGACACCTTTCATTGGACAGTATATTTACTTTGGACATTCAGACATCAGACGAGTACATTCTCTGATAGTTTTCTCATTTACTTGTCAATTACTGTACTTCAGTTCTAGTTAGTTGTATGCGATTCTCTGTTACAATATGTGTGGATATTTCTGGATTCATGTATACGACATACTTTTATTTTCTGGCCTCTATTACTGATATCATCTCTATTACTGGAATCACCTACTGGAATCATTTAACTGGAATCATTTAACTGGAATCATTTACTGGTATCATTATATTTTGGCTGGATTCATCTTGAATCATTGTGTCGAAATTCTGGATTCACTTGCTGGGCGAGGAAATACTAGAGTAAGACATGTAGACATACCCCAATCTGGAATCTTCCAACTGGAATCTACTGGAAGCATAGCCATCTCTCGCCTGATCAGTGAGGGATGTACCTGATTACCTACAGCCGTTTACATGTCGAACTTGGTATTTTAAAACACACTGCTAGAGTTTAGGCTGGACTCACCCTGGAATCTTTGATCACTATAACTGGAATTGTCCCTTACTGGATTCATCTTGTATTAGATTCATCTTGTACTGGACTTATATTGGAGTTATACTTGTCTACATTGCTGTCTGGACTTTACATCATATTACCCTGGTTCAGCTAGTTCTATTTTTACAGTCTTCATTGCTATGATTCTTCTCTTGTTTAGTTATTTTCTTTCCTTGTACTTTATCTGTCTTCTTACCATCACCTGAACATAAACTGCCATATTTATCAATACAACTGTCTATAACTGTTTTATAGTTCTCTGTCATTTACTTGGGTTTTCTTGATGAGTTGTACTCGTTCCTGTCCTGACTGGACCTGTTGATAAATTTTACAGATAGCCTGGAGGTTGCCTGCTAGCCTAGAGGAGACATAGTAGAGGTTGTATAGTTAGTTATTTCAGTTGTATTGAGTTGTATTTATTCTATGGATTACTGTATTGAGCTTTGAGATGTTTTCTGAGTTTGTATCTTAGACACTTAGACTTCTATCTGCTGTATCTCTTTGGATTTCATGTTTTATCTATCTACCATTATGCTCTACCTTAGATGTGATTGAGTTTACATTCTGCCATGTCACCCCAATCGGGAAGTATAAACTGTTTAGCCTTATACTGTTAGATGCATGAGACCTAGGACAGCGTTCTACCGCCGACACTACGGCGTAGGCTGGGCGTTGTTACGTTCTCGTGCCCTTACTCTAGGGTGCGGGTTGTGACAAGAGAAGAGCTCAAAACCCTTCACCTAAACTTCCCTTCACTTCCACTCTCCCCCAAACCCCCTTCCCTCCCGAGCTTCCCGACGCCCCCGCCGAGTCCCCGCGTGGACCCGACCCCAGCGCCCCGGCCTCCAGCGTGCCCGCGGCTCCCCCGGCCGCCGGGACCCCGGTTCCCCGACGTGCGACCTCCTGTGTGGCGCCCTCCCCAGCGCATCGCCGTCCCCGGCGATCTTCCCGGTCCGACCCCGACACCCGGATCCGAGCTCCAGCGCCCAAACCCCTTCGCCGGCCCCCGGCGCCCCCTTCCTGCCGTCGGCCGCTGTCCCGAGCCGCCCGACAGCGCCCCGCACGCTGTTCTCCCCGATCCAGCCGACCCCGCGCGCGCGCTCAGCCCCGGCGCGTCTCCCGTAGCCCCAGCGCTCCACCGCCGCGACCCAGCGCTGACCCCGAGGCTGTCCGCTGTTCTGGACAGCGCTTTTCGCTGGATTTCAACCCCGACCTGTGGATTTGCGCGTCCCGAGTCCGAGGCAACCCTTCGGATTCCATCTTTTTGTCCACGAATTTCCTTTGGGAAATTCGATTTTTGGGGTGAACGTCGTTCCCGGGATTTTTTTCGAGTAACGTCCGAAAGTTTCTGTTGGTTGGATTTCTTTATTTCCGAAACTTTTCGGAAATGATTTTCTAAATATTTTAGTTTTCGGATCCTTCCAATATTGTGCTGTGATGTTTTGGTTTAGTTTCGAACTCCCGAATTTGTTTCGGGTCGTTCCAAATTAATCTGTGGAATGTTTGTGGTTATTTATATATATATTTTTTGGAATTCCCTGGTTTGGAATTTGCAGGAAAATATTGGCACATATTTCCCAATTTTTGGGTTAACCAAAATAGAGGAAATACTGCCGGATTTTTTCATAAATTTAATTATATTTTTAAAAATGATTTTAAAATGGATTTCGGAAATATATTAAATATTTTAGATTTTGGGCGACGACCGTATCGGTCAATGGGCCCCGGCTAAGTGCAAACGAAATCGGCTTCGCCCGGACGTTGAGGCATTAGCCTTGTTGACGATTGGACCATATCTGAGACTCGTTATTATTTAATTTATTTTTATTATTTATTTTATTCATATTTAAATTATAGGAAGTTTAGAAACTAACGACCGTTTTTGTCTTATTTTAATTTATGTAAATAAATTGTAATGGGCATAAGCCCAGCTGGTTGTTGGCTCTGTGACTTGTAAGTTGGATTTTCTGTTGTTTTCTGGTTTTGCGAGTTTTTGTAGCGTACGTGTAAATCGAAATATATAATTATTTTCATATAAAAAATTAATAAAGTTTCTCACATTAAAATTACAAGTTTTAATAATTAACAACGCTCTTGTATTTCTCATTAAAATAAGAAATTTAGTTTTATATATAATTACGAAAATACAAAGTTTTAATCAATTAATTTGGTATCGACGAGTTTTTCCAAAGTACTAGTTTAAAACGATCTTTCCCTCGTTATTAATTCAACGCACCAATAATCGTATTTTTTGTTCGTGTTTTGTTAATAAAGAATTAAAATTGATTAGGACACAATTAGAGATTTCAACTAGCGTAGTTAGATTGGTAACCCTAGATTCTGAGTCAATTTCTCGAATGTAGGAATTCGAGTACGATCCTAAATTCCCATCTCGAAGTCTCCAACTTTCCAGTCAAGTTCATTTGAGGCAAGTACAGTTTGTGTTAGTTTACAGTTATTTTAATAATCGTTTTACTGCAAGTTTAAACCACGATGCAACACGAAACTCTCTTGGAGAGCACTGACTGATTGACTGTTGGGTACTGGGGTAATAGAGTAATGTTTATGACCACATCCACTGTAACTTAGAACTGTATTAGCTTACCCCTCTCTCACACGGAGATAAGCCATATCGTATCAATAGAATACTACTGTAACATCCCAAGCCGGTCATATTCATTGCCTATTCAAATCACACTGTTTTACTGTTAGAAAACTGTTCATTTCTAAACTGTTTAAAAGTGCATGATTCTATTATTTATTTTAACTGTTTAAATTAGCATGAATTGTACTTTGCTCCCTCCTGACTGGAGATACATTTTTAGGGGATATTGAGGATGCTGAGCTGTTAATCAGCAGCTACTACGACCTTGTTCTGTACCCCGTAGTGCTGCCAGAGTCCCCATTGGAGGACGCAAGGACTGAGGCCGATGAGCCGAATGTTTAGATAGATTTTCTTTTCCAGTTTTGTTGTTTCAGTTGAAAATTCTGTTTAATTGAATTCAGCATTTATTTCAGTACTTTATATTCCAGATGTATTTATTTCAAATGTTTAATAAAGTTTCAATTTCCGATCATTGAGTTGTGACAAATATAGATGTTGTTGTTATGGTTACCTGCTAATGGAACAGCTTACTGCCGCCGTCTCAACAACGGTACAGGCTGGGCATGATCCGGTTCGACCCAATTATTTGGGATCGGGTCGTGACAGGAAACATGAGCAAAATGGTAATTTTGGGTCAAAATGGTGTCCGTCGTTGGATCCGCTTTGCACAGAAAAGCGTGCCAGAGTCAATGGTCTCTAAAGTCGTCAAACTATATGTCTACGAATTCATTTTGATGATACGAACCCAACCGTATGTCCAAAGTTGGATTCCGGCAGGCTGTGCACAAAATCGCCCGTCGAATCGGATCGTGGGGCCCGCAAAGCGACGATCTAGTCAAACGTCTCAGAATCGGACAAAAATTGGCATACAAGACCAAAAAAATGATACGGTCATGTTGGCGCAAGTTTCGTCCCGATCTGACGAACGTGCACAAAGTAATTGAAAAATTTACACAGAGGTCGATACGGTGAATTTCGACGGATACGCATCAAATTCATCGCGCACACGCAACCAATTTAAATTATGTCAAAGCCCACACGTCCACTAAACCGATACGCACCTTTCGATGCTTTCGGTTCGTGACCACGTCGCCCCGGTTTGGCGGGACGCACGTCGTATCGGAGGGATTTTCAATATTTTAAAGACAGTTTTTTCTCCAACTTTAACATTGAATAACTTCATGCATATTAACTGAAAATAAGAACTACCAGTTGTGTTTTAATCTCGTTTAGGTTGTCTACAACAGTGTCGAATTATATTCTCGAAAACCGTAATATATAGTTTGAAAACTGGCTTCCAAGTTGGGGTTCGAGAGGGGGTTTCTGTTCTGTCGTCAAGCAAGTTTTTGCCCAACTTCATGCCGATTTATCGGACTGGTTGCTCGTCTATTTCCAAATCCACTTGCTGGGATTTAGAGAGGGTTATATAGCGCACATGTTCGATTCGATAGAAAGAAAAACGATCGTAAAATAGGAGAGAACTTGACCTCGAAAAAGGGGATGCTCGGTTTGGTTTCAGGACAGAGCAGTCCTCTGTTTCACGCGCGCGCGTGGTTCAGTCGCCGTTCGGCGACTCGTGCGGCAGCGCACGGTCGCGGGTGGCCGCCCAGGACGTCGAGGGGGTGGCGCACCGTCAGAATCTAGGGTTTAGAGGTTTGAGGTCTCGGTCTCTCTCTCTCTCGCGTATATATGAACACGCGTTCTGGACGGGTCGAGGTTGGCATGTGCTACAGTGCTTGGGGGGAAAAACTGTTGTGTTGGGCCCCTGGCTGAGGCTGGGCCTTAAACTAAGTTTGCTTTGGTTTAATTCTCTATCAATTTATATATATATATATATATATATATATATATATATATATATATATATATATATATATATATATATATATATATATATATATATATATATTGGTTTAATTCTCTATCAATTAATATATATATACACATACACCCATATATCTTTATATACTCCCTTATATTTATACATATATATGGGTGTATGTGTATATATATAAATATATATTAGTATGTATACATATACATATATATATATATATATATATATATATATATATATATATATATATATATATATATATATATACACACACACACACACACAGAAGAAAAAATATATATATATATATATACACACACACACACACACACACAAATTCAATATAGACAATAAATATTTTAAATATAAACAATATTTATAATGTAGAATTATTAATTTATGTACTAATCTATATATAAATAATTACAATTAGATAGCTATACATATATATATTTATAAAAAGCCTAATTTTGTATCAGGAATATAATCATATCTATGCATATGTATATACCTATATAGCCTACATAAATCCCAAATACATGTTTAAGGAAATATTCACTATAATTATCAAATAAAACATCATTGGTATTTTTATATGGCAATTATATATATATATATATATATATATATATATATATATATATATATATATATATATATATATATATATATATTCTAACCTTTCTAGCTAAAATATATAGACATTTATTAAATAGGCATACATATGAAGGTTTATACAACCTAAAACCCCCAACTCTACAAATATATGTTAAGAAAATCATTTACCATATTATCAACTAAAATATTATATATTTATATATGATATAACAAGAACTTCGAATATAACCATAATTTGTAATATGGCCTACTAGGCCACAAAATAAAATAAACTAGATGCCAACCATACATCTACATAGATGTCCTTAGGCACACTACCCGAGTACGTGGGCTTGGGCTTGGTTCGGGTCAAGTCCGGACCAGTTTGGTACAACCTAGTCTTCTATACGTCAATAAATTAATTAATAAATAATTAAGACATCTATAGAGGTTAAGTCGCAACTTGGCCTGGTTTTTCTAGTTAGAACAATCCTATGACTCGGCCTTCCCTGGTATGGCTAATACACTAGTCAAGGCACGCCACTGCACTATCCGTGTCACGATTTCTAGTCATCTTGTACTCCAAATTTAATTATGATTAAAGCTCTCTCTATCGTAATAATTAACTAATTAATTATTTATAACATTCTAAAAATCAGCATTTAAATAAAATAAATAATAATAAAAATATTTCCAATTTTCTGGGAAGGGGAGCTACAAGGACAGTTGAGGAAACGAACAAACAGAGGTCGCTCGTCGAGGATCGGGTTTTCGTATCGTCGAAGCAGAATCAAACGCTGAGAAAAGACTGGATTGATCAGGAATTTTCAGTTCGACAATAGATCGATCAAGATTTGGAAACAGGGAAAGAGAGAGGTGATCAAGAAGCTCACCAATTATCGACAACTCCCATAGTGTTGACAGCAGAATGAGTCGTCGAAGAAGAACTGATCGTTGCCGTCGTCGACGAACTCGCCTCGCCGTGGACGAAGACTCGCTGCTGTCGATCGTCGAGCGCCGCTGGAAAGAAGCAACCGCCAGAGAAGAACAACGTCTGTGGCTGGAGAGATGAACGACCCATCGTCGTCGTCGTCCTCCTTCTCCTCGCTTGCTGAGGACAGTGAGCACCGCCGCGAAAAAGGATGCTCAGCCGCCGGAGTGGAACACCACTGCTACTGCCATCGCCATGGGAATTTCTCCAAGAATTTAGGGTTAGGGCTGCGAAAATTTGCGGAAGAGATGGAGTTGGGAAGAAGGAGGAGGTTGGGGATGAGCAAGATCTGCTCGTGAATTTCACAGAGAACATTATGAGGAGGAGAGAGAGGAATCAGCTTTAAATAGAGTTTTGAGGAAAAGAAATGTAATTTTACCAAAAA
>JANAVB010014200.1:2458412-2640912 GCA_029216955.1 Iris pallida | reverse complement strand
ACTAGGACTGCAAGAATTTGGCTAGCCCCTGATCAACTCTTGCTGTGTCCTTATAAATAGCCTTAGAAAAAGCCTTAATTAAAGTCTTTCTTCTACGAGTCGTAATAAAATCCCATTATGGAGTAGTTTCATTCAAGGGTACCCGTCATTCAAAACACTCTCTCCTCCACAACTCCAATTCTCAATTCTCCATTTCTCACTCGAAAACCTACTTTTTCTATTCAGAGAAAAACTGGTGGAAACCCTAATTTTTTTTTGTTTTGATTTGATCTCTGAAGCGATGTTTACCGATTGATTGATTTTTGCTGGTTTTGTTGTGGGAAAATTTTTGGTTCAGAGAAATGTCGAGGAAGATGCTGATCGATGGGGAGAAGGAGGGGGATCAGCAGCAGTTCGACTACGACCTGTTCGTCATCGGAGCGGGGAGTGGCGGCGTCCGCGCCTCCAGGACCTCCGCCGGCTTCGGAGCGAAGGTTATTTTTTCCATTAATTTTGACAATATCATATAGGAATCGCTGATCGCCCGTAAAATGCAATTTAATTGGGATTTGATGATTTTTTTTTCTAAATATAATTGATCTTGAAGCAAAATTCATTGTGTGAATACTTAGGGTCTGCTTGACAATTGTCGGGGGTAGTGGTTATAAGGTGTTTTTAAAGTACCGGTTATGACTTATGATGGTCTGATTTTGGACTGTTTTAAGTAATGACTTTTAAACTAATCAAACCCATATTTGGTAATTCATTAACGAGCGGTTCTGAATTTTTTTAAAACAATAAAATTACTTATATGCCATATATAAATAACTGGAAATTGCCGAGAAACCCAATTTCGGGGTTGGGTTGTATGAAAAACCCACCCGCATGATGGGTTTTATGAAATGCCCAGAATTATATAATTCCACGTCAAATATTCAAAGATTTCTTTAGATGCTCTGTATTTACAAAATTAATACCATAACTACCCCTCCGCACAAACTCAGATCTGGATTGCGATTCTCTTCTTCTTCTTCACGAGAGATCTGAATTCCATTGCTCTCATCTTCAGCAGAGATCGCAAAGATTGTTCGTAGTTCACCATGCTTTTTTTTTTTTCCAGTCGAACTCCGATCATCGCTCATCTTCTTCTTCTTCTTCTTCTCCTCCGACAATTAGGTCAATTATGGAGAGAAGATCTTCTTCATCTTTTCCATAAGAGTTAGCATCGTTTTGAAAGAAGAACGAAAACTCTTGAATATTTATTCATGTCAAATTTCTTTCCACAAAACAAAAAAAACGAAAAAATTAGGTTTCTGTCAACTGTTCTCCGTCGATATCACACGAAGAATAGTCATTCTCCTGCATTTTTAACAAGGAGAATGGCCATTCTCCTGTGTTTTAACATTTGAATGACCATTCTCCGTGTCATTTAACACGGAGAATGTCATTCTCCGTGTTATTTAGCACGGAGAATGGCCATACTCCGTGTAATTTAGAAACGGAAAATGTCATTCTCCGTACTAAATTACACGGAGAATGGTCATTCTCCTACGTTTTAACACTGGGAATAACCATTCTCCGTGTAAATTAACACGGAGAATGTTATTCTCCGTTTTAATTAAGACGGAGAATGCCATTCTCCGTTCTATTTAACACGGAGAATGACATTCTCCGTGTTAATTTACACGCTTGGCCATTCTCCGTGTTTCTAACACGGAGAATGGCCATTCTCCTGCGTTTTAACACTGTAATGACCATTCTCCGTACTAAATTACACGGAGAATGGCCATTCTCTATCTTATTTAACACGGAGAATGATATTCTCCGTGTTAGAAACACGGAGAATGCCATTCTCCTGCGTTTTAATACTGTAATGACCATTCTCTGTGCTAAATTACACGGAGAATGGCCATTCTCCGTTTTATTTAACATGGAGAATGGCATTCTCCATTTTATTTAACACGGAGAATGGCATTCTCTGTGTTTAATACGGAGAATGGCCATTCTCCTGCGTTTTAACACTGTAATGACCATTCTCCGTGCTAAATTACACGGAGAATGGTCATTCTCCGTGTAAATTAAGACGGAGAATGGTCATTCTCCGTTTTATTTAACACGGAGAATGTCATTCTCCGTGTTAATTTACACGGAGAATGGCATTCTCCGTGTTTCTAACACAGAGAATGACTATTCTCCGTGTAAATTAAGACGGAGAATGACATTCTCCGTGTTACTACACGGAGAATGGCTACCCTCATGCGAAATTAACATTTTTCGTGTTCTAACACGGAGAATGACCATTCTCCTGCATTTTATGGTCAGTTGAAACTTTGAAGGGCCATAACTTTTGACTGGGAGGTCGAAACGAGGTCCGGTTTGTCCCAAATTGAGTGTATCTTCGAGGAGCCTGAAAGTAACCGTTTCTCCATTAGATAGCCTTCCGAAATTTTAGAATCGCTCGCAAAAAAATGATGTTTGTACCTCCGTTTTAGCACTTTTGCCGTTTGTCTCGGTCTTTCCGAAATTTTTCGACGAGTTTTTGAAGATTTTTGAGAAGAAAACCTAGATTCGAAAGTGAGCAGCGTATGGAAGAAGAAGTATCGAAACGTTTTTTAAGAGTAGTTTCGTGGGTGTTTGCAATAAATTAGAAGGAAGAGCAAAAAGGTCATTTGGAACCCTCTTTATATATTTTTTGCTAATTCTGGGCACGTGATGAAATATTATTGTGCGGTGGGTTTTTCATAAAACTTTTTCCTTTTTTGGGCATTTCATAAATTTCTCCTATAAATAAAAGCCCTACCAAAGAAAAATATTATATTATTGTCCTCCCAAACAATAACTTATACACTCATATAACTTGCAAGCATAAAATGGTTGGGCAAGTATAATTCATAAATGTTGAGAGAAAAGCATTCACTACCACATCAAATGGACCGTAAAAGTATATGACAATCATTCACTACCATCAAATGGACCGCAACATTTAAAAAATTATCATTTTAGAGGAAGTAGCTGTCAGATGAGACCTCTAGAGAAAAGAAATATGGTAGGTATTAGTAGTTGTAGTTATATTTTTTTGATAAAGATATAAATGGAAAAAGAAGAAACTCTCAAAACACCCAAATTTGGTATGGTTATAAAGACACCCAAAATTATATTGTATTAGTTTTGAGAGATTTTTGAGTTGATCAAAACTAGTAACTCAAAAAATTTACCAAACAAGATTTTTTTAAACACTCCATAAACAACCGGCTCAAAAACCTCCTAAAATCGGTGAAAATACCATTTTCAAACAGTGCCTTAAGCTAACTATACGCGCTCAAAATTCATTGGTTAAGTCGAAGTGTTTGTTTTAACCTTTGATGGCTAGAAGAATAAATAAATCCAATCCAACCCTATTTTGGATATCCTATGCTGTAGGGATGCGAAAATTACACGAGGTGGCCACGACACCATTCTTCGCATTCCCTAGTGTAGTTTAGAGATTAAGTGTTGTATCAGATACAACTATGACACATATACGACGTTAGATCTCTAAAATAGTAAGCGGAGCTGAGGGAATAGGTCTTTGGTCCGTAGACGCTTGTTATATATTTTGTATTTGATTGTTTAAATGTTGTAATGTGTAGATTAAGACATAATCATAGCATTCAATAAGGTATTGTTCTTGACAGTTGTCCAATCATATATATATATATATATATATATATATATATATATATATATATATTTGTCCAATCATATATATATATATATATATATATATATATATATATATATATATATATACTATCCTGATTGCGGACTCCTGGAGTTGGGTTGATCCTGGTTCGGTTGGAGGGTCAGGGATATTCAGTTTTAAAAGTTGTTATAATCTGGTTCGGACCCCACATGACAGGATTGCGGAGTATGACTTTATCTGGGTGAAGGAGATTACTCGCAAAATGCAGCTTTGTTCATACAGACTCCTTCTAGGCAGGTTGATGACGCGGGACAGACTTATTAGGTTTGGAATGCAGATTCCAGACCCGAAGTGTGTTCTCTGTACGGGTGACGCGGAGTCTATGGGCCACCTATTCTTTGAGTCTCCGTGGACTTGGCACATCTGGGAGGAGCAGTGCATGAGATTGTTGGGTGGAGTTGGCAGTGCCAGAGATATCCGGGGGATCCTCAGCTGGATCAGAGACCGCCGAGGTATGGACCCTGGTTGGGCTAAGATGGCTAGAGTTAGACTTACAGCATCAGTTTGACATGTCTGGAGGGAGCGCAACAGGCGTATCTTTGAAGGACTGGCTACTCCGCCAGTAGAAATTTTACATAATATAGAATTCGATGTATCTGTAATGGCCCCTTAACTGGGGAGGGAGATGTGAGAATAGTGTATTGTAATACCGATACCGTGATTTGCGTGGAATAAAATTTACCCTTATTCCAAAAATATATATATATATATATATATATATATATATATATATACATATATATACTATTGCTACTCTCTAGGGGTGTAAACGGACGGAACGGACTCGAACAACCTCATGTTAAAGCTCGGACCGAAATTGAACTCGGACGGACCCAAGTCCGGCTCGGTCCAGTTCGGACCTAAATATCAATGTTCAGGTTCGGTCCGTTATAAATTAATTAGACTCGTGTTCGGCCCGTTAAGCTTGTTCGGACGGATCGGACTCGGACCAGACGTGAATGGAAGAACATATCTCCATAATTTTGGGTAATCTAATGAGACAGTATAGAAGACTAAGAGTCGGAAATCAGAAATTTGAGTCAGCATAAATTGCGATGGTGAATGTTGGAATTTGGAAAGGGGGCTAGAATTGGAAAGAGATATGGAGAGATAAATTCGGCAGCCAAAAGTAGGGTAATAGAAGAGAATTGGAAAATAAATTATAAATTTGAGTGTGGTGGTGAGTAATGACTAATAAGTATGGGTCTTTAAATTTGGAATGATAGATGAGTAGTGGACTCGGTACCACGTACAGGTGAGACATATTTGTATTTGAATTTTGGAAAGAGAGCTAGTATAGTCATCTGGGAGAAAAATATGGTAGTAAAATATTTTATGCTCACTAAGCAATTAATTTTATTCTTGAAACAATGAAACCAGCACTAAGCAATTAATTCTATTCTTGAAATAATGAAACCAGCAGCTGGAATTAGAAAAATGCTATTGTATGCATGAATTCCGTGGGTGCTTTTGATGTTTAAAATAAAATAATTATTTAAGACAACCTATTAGTCATTCTAGTCTTTTCTTGTGCTTTTGATGTTTAAAACAAAATAATTATTTAACAGAACAACGAAGAAGATGTTTTACTAACAATAAAAAAATAAAATAATTATTTTATTATTGGTGTTCACGGACATTCGAGTCGGACATGTATATGACCGAGCTCGAGCTCGTTAAAGAATCGGACTAGTAATTTTGTTCAAGCTCGGTTCATATAGTGGTTCGGACAATCCACGGTCGGACTATTTGTCGAGTCGGACTCGGACGGACGACGGACCGTCCTGTTCATTTTACACCCCTACTACTCTCCTAGAAGCCTAGAGCGCTTTAAACTCAACTTGATTGCGAGGCTCATTACTTAAACAAATGGTAAGGACACTATGGAGTTTACTAAAGGGCGACACAAATGTTAAATTTTTTGAATACCCAAAATGTCCTTTAAAAATTGTTATGAGGCAACACAAACTAATGTATAAAAGACAAAAAAAATCTTTTCATTTGTCTTCTTCTTTTCCCAAAATTTTAAACCCTAAAGTAATAATATTTTGGTGGTCCCATAAACCCTAACAAATTTTCATCATTCTGATCACACCCAGTAAACCTCCGACGAATCTTTAGGGGATCTTCGACCATGTATTCTCTAAAGTTTTCGGATGAAGCTTCTTAAGTCTTTGGTCATCTTCCAATAAAATGGCTTCCGACAATGTAGAAGGGATGATAAAGATTCAATTCGCTGACTATACTAAGATTATCAGAGCACTATTAATTTTCTTGGACACCCTCCTTTGATTCATTTCAATTCTAGTTGCTTTCGTGGTATAAAGTCCCTTGACTTTCTTTGACGTTCTGTTGGATGTTCCATACAATAAGTCTATGTACTTTATGTGGCTAATGTGGTATTTTGTTGTCTAGCAATAACATTGAAGCACAACAATAAATAATTCGAGACAACTATGAAATAAAATGTTTTGAGAATGATGGGGAACCAACAAAAGTCAATGGATGAACTACAACAAGTAATGAGTGATGTAATTGCAAGACGGAAATGAAGGGTGACTAAACTTAAACTAATAGAACCGACGTAAATTTTTATTTGCTTCAAATGTAAATTGCTATGGGCTTAATTGTATTGATCTTAGTTGGATAAAAGTCTAAAGATTGTGATAAGTTTCTTGAACTACTTATAAGAATTTGAGATGGATTGATTAGTATTGATGGGTAAATTGCAATATGGATGGTCTCACGAAAATTGGATCTAGTTGGTTTTAGCTATGTTTCTTTTGATTAGAATAGAGCAAGTATAGTACTTTGGTAGGTTTGTTTTAGCCCTGCATTGATTTCTTGATGCTTGTGTCTGCAGCTTAGGTTCGTTAGTGATATCCCGTCTAGTGAGTTTAAGAAGTATAGTTTTATGCGAGGCACACTATTATTATTGATGGAGGCAGAGTATGTTGGTGAAGTTTTGAAAATGATAAAATTGAAATTGGGAGTAAGTTGAGATTGATGGATTTCGAAAAAATTAATTGAAATTTTCGACTTGGGATTAGTTGAATTTACCGTACAGGTTCAGGATTTGGACTATAATAGTTACTTTGATTGATTTCATCGATTATGATGTAGTCGAGAAAAATCGTTTGGCGAGTTGAAGCTTTTCTTGTAAAAGATGTTACCTTCTGTTATAAAGATCATAATGTATGGAACATTGTAAATCTTTGGAATCCGTGAGTTGCCAAATTGGCATATTTAGTTGGCCATTTGAGAGCCTTTGTACTCCGTTGCAATCATCAATAAAAAGAGTATTTTTTTACACTGGTTGTGATTCAATTTGTCTACTTATTTCCGCTGCAATAATCTTGTATTGAGATCAATTATCAACTGTGTTTGTTTTTGTCTTGTACAAGTACAATTTAGATTTGTACGACATCACGTCCAGTGGAAACTTTTCGGTTCTGCGGAACCGAGACGTGACACTTGACAATTTTGCAAGATGCATACACGAGAACACAACTCTGTCTGTTTGTACATATATGTGTTCCCCATGTGATTTCTTGTTTGTATCTATGCAAAGGATATAAAATGTACTAATTAGTATTAACACAGGATATGACATGTACTAATTAGCATTAACATTTCACTGAAGAGTGTCTGCACTATGTAGGTTCCAACCAAGTGTCCGCGCTAAAGCGCTTACAACCAATGGTTATGTACCTTATATTTGATTGTTAAATGCTGTAACATGTGGATAAGGACATGATTATCGCATTCGAGGTGTTGGACTTTGACCTTTTTACAAGATGCATACACGAGGACACAATTGTATATGTATCCGTTGGTACATATGTATGTTTTCCATGTGTATATCCATGATTATCTGTTTGTATCTGTAGAGATTTTTAAGTGATTATTATTGCAATAGAGACTACATATATATAGGAGAGGCTAGCCTCCTCTCCTATCATTCTAGGCAATGTGGGACTAAAGTCCAATAACACTTAACACATATATCAACACTCCCCCTCAAGATGGACGAAAGATATTCACTAAACCCATCTTGTCACATCCTCTCATCATGCTGATAGAACTAAGCCCCTTTGTCAGTCCGTCTGTTACCTAATCTTTGGTTGGAACGTAGTCCAGCTCTAGTATTCCTTTCTTCAGCTTTTCTTTGATGAAGAATCTGTCAATCTCGATATGCTTGGTCCTGTCATGCTGCACTGGATTGTTGGCAATACTAATAGCTGACTGGTTGTCACACCATAGCTTCATCTTGGCTCCCTGGTCCAGCTTTAGCTCCGTCAGCATATTCTTCAACCACAATAGTTCTGTGACTCCCAAGGCCATAGCTTTATACTCTGCTTCAGCTGTTGATCTGGCCACCACTGACTGCTTCTTACTCCACGAGACCAAGTTGCCTCCTACAAATATGCAGTAGTCCGATGTGGATTTCCTGTCGTCAACACAGCTAGCCCAGTCAGAATCACAATAGCCCTCGATGCTTACATGATTATTTCTTCTGAAGATAAGTCCCTTCCTGGGGGCTCCCTTCAAGTACCTCAGAATCTGGTATACTGCGTCCATATGACCCTTCCGGGGGTCATGCATGTGGCGGCTCACTACACTGACCGCAAAGCTGATATCAGGTCGAGTGTGGCTCAAGTAGATCAACTTGCCCACAAATCTCTGATATCTATCCCGGTCAACTGGTTCTCCAGCTTCAGCATCCAGTTTGAACTTCTGGTTTATCGGTGTCGTAGCTGGTTTGCATTCCATCATCCCCGTTTCCGTAAGCAGGTCCAGTGCGTACTTCCTTTGAGAAAGAACGATTCCCTCATTATCTCGAGCAATCTCAATCCCAAGGAAGTATCGAAGAGGGCCAAGATCCTTCACCTCGAACTCCTTGCCAAGTTTTCCTTTGAGTTGGACGATCTCATGCTCATCATCGCCTGTGATAACCATATCATCTACATATACCGCAAGCATGGTGATGTGGCCTCCACTTCATCTGAAGAAGACAGTGTAATCAGCATTGATCTGCTGACATCCCATCCCTATCATTGCTCTCCTGAACCTGTCAAACTATGCTCGAGGAGACTGCTTCAGTCCATAGAGGGACTTCTTCAGTCTGCAGACCTTGCCTTCTGTCTGTTTGGTGCCGAATCCTGGTGGTATCTCCATGTACACCTCCTCCACTAGATCCCCATGTAGAAATGCATTCTTCACATCCAGTTGGTGTAGCTTCCACCCTCCATTGGCTGCCAGGGAGATCAAGGTCCTGACAGTGCTCATCTTCGCCACTGGTGCAAAGGTTTCATCATAGTCGATGCCGTACGTCTGACTGTATTCTTTTGCCACCAGTCGAGCTTTATAGCGCTCAACCTGTCCATCTGGATTCTGTTTCACAGTAAAAACCCATTTGTATCCGACTGCTCTTTTTCCTTCTGGCAGTCTCACCAGTTCCCAAGTGTGGTTCTTCTCAAGAGCTCCTAACTCCTCATGCATTGCCGCTTTCTACTTTGGATCGTTCTTGGCAACCTGCCAATTGTTAGGTACAGTAATACTATCCAAAGATGCTATAAATGCTCCATGTGAAGAAGAGATATGATCATAAGAAACAAACTTAGCAAGATCCCAACAATATCTGTCCGGAGGATTTTTCGCATTACTGCGAGTAGTCCTTCGTGTAGACAGTGGTATGGAAGAAGTAGGAGGAATGATATAACCTGAGGAGGGTGGTGGTGTAGATGAGGAGGATGGTGGTGTCTCAAGAGTTGGGACAGACGCATGCAAGGGACTTAGCACTGACACTGTAGGTAATGGTCCTGCAGTTTTCTTCTCTCTCCTGCTGTAGGTAAGTAACTCCCCCTGAGCCGTAGGCCTGATACTTCTTATCTCCTCCCCCTGTTCTGCTTCACCTTCATGTTTCTCCTCAACCGTGCCTCTATGCCATACTTCTAGATCGGTTACTACCAAGTTCTCCATCTCCCCCTCTCGCCTTATACTGGTAGTATTAGGCGTGTTGTGCGAAGTTCCCTTATGACGGTAATATGGCTCATGCTCTCGGAAGTGGACATCCATACTAACGAACTTCTTTTTCTCTACTGGACTCTAGCACACATATCCCTTCTGAGTCGCTGAGTAGCCCACGAAGATGCACTTGACTGCTCTGGGGTCAAGTTTCCCAACTGATGGTCTGTTGTCTTTCACAAAGCACACACACCCGAATACCTTTAGTGGGAGTATCCCACTATTATTGCCTTGTAATACTTCGCATGGGGACTTCCATCCCAGGACTTTTGAAGGCATCCTGTTGATAAGTTGAGCTGCTTTCAATACTGCATGTCCCCATAGATTTTGTGGAACATTCATGTCGATCATCATACTTCTTGCGGTCCCTAGAAGGTGTCGGTTCTTCTTTTCTGCTACTCCTTTTTGTGCTGGTGTGTATGCACAGCTGGTCTGGTGTTGTATTCCGTGTGCTGACAGGTACTCTGCAAGTGTCCTGTTGGTGTACTCCGTTCCATTGTCAGACCTCAGTACCTTCACTACTGCATTGTACTGAGTCTGGACATGTTTATGGAAGTCTCAAAAGCAAGCAAATACTTCACTCTTATTTTTCATTAAATACAGCCAGGAGACACGAGATGCACAATTAATAAAGGAGACAAAGTACTTATATCCAATCATAGTGTTAGTAGCACATGGATCCCAAACATCAAAATGTACTACCTCAAAAACAAGAGAACTCTTATGACCAGTACCAACATATGAGCTTCTAGTAAGCTTTCCTAACTCGCATGCATCACATACTAATTTCTGTTTATTTGATTTTGCATACATCTCTGGATACAACTTACTTAGAGTATCAAAAGAAGAATGTCCCATCCTCCTATGATGAAGTATCAAAGTATCTTCAGTCCTCTGCTGCAGCTCTCCCATTCCAGCCTTCTCTGCCATAGATATCAATGCTGAGTCCAGTCCTTCCCGATCTAGGTACCACAGTCCCTCATGTCAGGTGCCAGTCCCAAGTCTTCGTCCCGTCCCTTTCTCCTGGAAGATCACCTTAGGAATATCAAAAGAAACAGTGCATTTTAGTTGGAGAATTATAGAACTAATAGACAAGAGACTGACTGAAAAGGATGGTGCATGTAACACATTGGATAATCTTACTAAACCTGTACAATTAACAGTACCCTTACCGACCATTGGTTGGAAAGTACCATCTGCAGTCTGAATGGTGTCTGCTGGTGCTAGGTGAGTGTATGAAGAAAACTCACTAGCGTTCCCAGTCACATGCCGAGATGCTCCTGAGTCGATAATCCAGTCTGACGTTTTAAGGGAAGACAGATGCAAGAGCGAGTGACTCGTCAGTACCTTCTGATGGGTGAGCATACATAGCGGCGTTGCCTCCGAAAAATGGGGTGGATGTCTCCTCTGCTCCGCTCCTCCTGTCTCCTTCGGTCGACGCTCTCTGCTTTCTCTCCAGCAGGTCCAGCAGTGCCTGATCCTCCTCAGTAAAGGTGCCACCAGCTCCTCCATTCCCTTCTGCCACCAACAAGTTTGTCCGATAGCCTCCTCGACCGCCTCGTCGGCCTTCTCGACCACGTCCACGTCCAATATATTCTCGTCCTCGTCCACCACCTTAGTCTCCCTCCTTAGGTGGTTTGGGACAAGCATATCGATGATGACCCATCTCCCCGCAGTTGTAGTACTGCCGATTGTGTTGCCAGAGCTCTCCCTTGGATCCTGTGTCGCCCGAGCTAGCAGCTGCTAGTGCTGACTTTGCTTCGGGGGGACCACCTGTCCCTGTCTGTAATCTGATCCACGTCTCCTCCTGGATCATGGCTGAGATAGCCTCCTCGAGACTAGGGATCTCTGGTTGGGCGAGGAGTAAGGCTGTCCTCTGTGCAAATGCTGCAGTCAGCCCTTTGAGGAATTTCATCGTCCTCTCCTGTAGGCACACATGTCTCTCCTTGCACCTAGGGTCCTCGCAGCTTGTCCGTTTCGAAGAGTGATCATAATCCAGCCAGAGACGCTCCAACTCCGTAGCGTACTTCTGCACCGTCTTCTCCCCTTGTTCTGTGTCATCGATCTCCCCTTTTATCTGGAAGATCCGTAGGTTGTTTCCTACGCCATCATAGGTTCTCCAAAACTTCTTCCATACGTCTTTCACCATCTCAATGCCATCTACTGTGGAAGCAATAGACTGGACTAAGGAATTGAGAAGCCAGATGTAAATCACCATATGAGTGGATTTTCACTCGTCGCGTCCTGTCGAGCCCTCTTCCGGCTCTGTCTTCTCGCCCGTCAAGAATCCCTCCAGGTTCTTTCCTGCAAGGGTTCTTCTCATCCGCCGTGACCAACTCCGATAGGTGGCTGGTCCATCCAACTTCAGATCGATGGAGGGTAATTCCAACTTTGGCGGCGCTCGTGTCGTGCTATCACCAGCCGACACCTTTATCAACTTCATCAACGTCGCTACATCGTCAGCATCCAGCTTCTTGAGGATCGCCTCCATCGATGCTCCTTCTCGATCACGTCACACTTGCTCCACGACTCACGCTTGTCCTCGTCCTCTCCTAAATTCGAGTATGTCTGGTTTCATCGGATCTAGACATCATCGACATCTCCTTGAGAATCTCCTATGAGATAAATCTTCAAGAACGATTTTAGGCTTCCCTACACTGTATGTGTCACAGATGAAATAAATCTTAATTTTAGGCTTACCTACACCGTAGGTGCCACAGATGAGATAAATCTCAAGTTTAGGCTTACCTACACAGTAGGAGCCCTAAAAATGGTGTGCACGGAGGCACCCACGGCGGCAGCAGCGGCAGCGGGAGCGGCTCAGCAGCGGCAGTAGCTGCAGCGGCAGCGACGGCGGGGGGGGGGGGGGGGGAAGGGACGGCGAGGTTAGGGGTAGGGTTTGTGTGGAGAGGGTGGCTCTGACGGTATTCTAAGCAAGTTTAGGCTCTGATACCATGTAGAGATTTTTAAGTGATTATTATTGCAATAGAGACTACATATATATAAGAGAGGCTAGCCTCCTCTTCTATCATTCTAGGCAATGTGGGGCTAAAGCCCAATAATGTAATGACTCGCTCCGTCCTAGCGGAACGCCGATTCCAACGGCAAGTGCAACGACTCAAACGAGCCGTCGACCCGAAGAGTTGGCATCGACATGATGAAGAATCGATACAAGGCTTACATTGGCCCGTCAAGATGAATCCAGATTTAGACTTTCAAAGGCGCGCTCGGAGTATCGCTTGGCCGATGCGAACATCGCTAGGGTGGGTGGCTCCGATGAACCCGTCTTTGCTTAGCCTAGACACATAACAATACGGACACTAATGCTAGAATCGCTAGGCGATAACACCGCGCATGCTAATAAATGACTCAACGCACCTACCTAAGGGAATAATCCCATCTTGTATGCTTGTATAGAATATGAAAAAGAACATGAGAAATGTGAGAATTCTCGCACCGCGCTCCACGCTCGTGCTAAGGCGCAAGCTTACGTTCAAGTCCCTTATGCGTTCAACAATGAAACAATGAATGGTTTACAACAATGAATGGTTTACAACAATGAAATGGAAGACTATCGACATAGTCGTTCCGAGTAGAGTATAGCAACATTGAAAAACTTCGGGACCGATGGGTCGCCAAGGCGACTTCCGCACTGGGAGTTGCATAATGTATGAATGAAAGAATGAACAAATAAGTGAATGAATGAATGTGTGAATGAATCAAATGAACGAACGGACAAGTGAAAAGAAAGAATGAATAAAAGATAAGAAAAAAAGGATGGTTAGCGACAGGTATGACGGGCACGTGCAACGGGGCTCGCTACCCGCGCTGCACGGACGCCAACCTGGTCGATAACGCATTATGGCTAAGGGTTAGCCTACGGCTCGGAGACAGCCGTTGAGTTAAAATGACAAACAATACGAAATGGTCATGGACAATCCCCTCGTATACGGGAGGTGGAAGATATAAGGGATTTCCAGCGGCACGGTCAAGGTGTAGGACGTGCCGGTCCGGACGAAAATCGATAAAAGGGCTTACGGGCTCATGTGGGTGCGGGCTTGGCCACCCAGGAGACGTAAGTGCGGGGTATTTCAAAAGACTATCAGGGTGTTCCAGCCGCACGCTATGATAGGTGAGAAATTACCAAGTAAGAAAGATGTCCAAAATGGCTTGTGATGCCAGCGACCGGTGCATATAGATTAAGTGGGCTTTGCTGGTGGCAATCCACGTGCAAGTCCTTGCATTGAAATCAAAGTATTCTAAGTTAACTAAATGAAGTGTCTTCTGAACAGGCTTGAATATAACACACCAAATAATCGAGAATACTTCGGCAAAAGAGTTAGAAAACACGCCTACGACGCGCTAGGACCCGAGGCAGGGACACGCCCTTGACATTGAAAGTTCACATGAATCATGTTAAGTTATTTCCTATGAATTGTTGACTAACTTGGTTTACTTTGGACAGGGAAGGCCGGACGGTAAGTATGGGTAAGTCGTGCATGTATTTCCATGCACACACTTGAATTTGGTAACACGAGATAGGTTATGAAATATGCCATGAAACTGATCCTAAGGCAAGATTAGAAAGACAATGAATGATAGACGGTGCACGAAAGTAAATAGAATGTGTTTGGTAATGATAGCATTGTGGGCGAGCCAGCCTCCCCACCAGTGCATAACAATGTACTGATAACCCCACAGTCTGCTTGCAGGATGTAGGAGACGTCGTCGGGTGCGGAGCTTCCCTCGAACGTGCTAAGGCGCGGAGCTATCTCTGGAGCCTTGGAGCGTTGCAAGGAGCTGGAGCACCATATACAGGACATAATGTATCAGAACATCGCCATGAATCATTCCATGTTGTAAGCCACTTGGCACGCCTTTTATGTTTCAGAGAGAGAGAGCTTGAGCGATTTGTAATATCGGCCTAGCGCCGCTTGTAAACTTCTTGAATATCAATAAAGAGTTGAATTCGCTTCAATTCGTGTTCATTTACTTTCCGCTGCAAATGGGGACACTCTGTGCGACTCTGTGGCCTAGCTCAAATCGACCGTTTCTGGACATAGCCTTGCACGGACGCAACCTAGGCCCGTGCGGCATCACGCCTTAGCGAGGACGATCGCTCCTACGGGAGCGGGACTTGACAGATTGATATCTGAGCACGGCTTTACGTCCTTGGACTTCATTTCGATTCTCTCAGTTTTGAAAGCTCGTTTTGAAACAAAAGAAGTGTACGCTCTCTCTCGTTGTGCCTTGGGATGTTCTATACAATAAGTCTAATATTTTCAAAAGCTTGTGCGAGTACTCGGTTGAACGGGATCGGTAGGCTAAGGCCTTTGTGCCAAACCGCGACGGACTCGAGTTGGAAGGAACGCATGCTAAAAAGTTAGCAAAAGCAGTGTGTACTTGAATAACCTTACGCTGAAAGTAGCGAACGTGTACGCGAGATCGAAGTATAGTTCGAACGGGATGGTTATGCACGCAGCCTTTTGGCTAAGTTGTGCGGAGTATCACGCACCTAGACCTTCTGGTGCGAACGAGTTTGCGAGCGAGACCGACTATCGCTCGGACGAGAATAAGTGAGACTTAGAACGTATGTTGATAGAGACGATATTTGACCAACACTAAAGCGAGCACGAGAGATGGTTCTTAGACTTTGAGGAATGGACGAACGCGCGATTGAACACATCGATTGGGAATCGAATGATCTTTTGAGGATTTGTAGAATACTTGACTCCGAGTGGTGTATGTGATAGTTTCGAAGAAGGAAAAGAGCGAGTGTCGACGACTAATCGAGTGGCTCTAATCCTGAGTGGTGTATGGACGTTATAGAAATTGTTCGAGCGAGACTAAAGGATTTGCGGATAGAGCGAGTATGTCGACAAGCGATGATATCGCACAAAGCCTTAGAACGAGTAACACTTAGTTGGTTTTGACTTCGATAGTCTCAAACGAGATATCGTTCGGACGAATTAAGAATGCGTAGTGCGAATTATGAAACGAATGGAGGTCTTGGTCGAGGAAACATAGAAGATCGGGCCTGCGATTTTGAATTTAGTCGAAGGGATTTAAACTTGAGTTAAGGTGAAATACCCATGGACGAGATCGAAGATAGTACGATCGAAAGATAGCGTGCATAGGAAACGTTGGTTTGAAGATACGAGAATGACTAAGGATTTAGAATAGATGTTGCTCAATGAAGAGTTAGCACGAGACAATGTGAATTGAGGAATTAAGTTGCACGACTCGGAATTCGTTGCAAAAGGAAGATCGTCAGGTTATGTGCATCATCGATGGTATTGAGACGTATCAAAGATCGATGTACGATAACTCGGGGGTACTCTGATTCGATGAATGATGACCGTGTTAGAAGTTATTGTTTTGAAGGATGCTATGTTGGGGATTGGATAGAAATGAATGTTGGATGGAGAGGGAAGTGACTTGATTGTTCGGTGATAACCACAACGACAACGATCTTGTCTTGCGCGAGCGCAACTCCAGCCTCGCACATGCGTCACGTCGAATTTGGGACGATCGTTCCGCGTGAGCGTTGGCATGGTGATTCATGTCCAGCGGGAATGGTCGAACTCAAAATATCATGACATGGCAAATTTGATTGCTTCGACTTGTGGTTTGAAGCGAAGGTAAATTCGAGGATTGCTAGGACTTGCGATTGAAGAATAAGAAAACTTGAGGATTGAGTAGACCCAATCCGCGTATCGAAAACGAGTAAGTCTAGATTCAACGCAAGAGTTACGTCCCGATGAGGACGATTATTCCGCGGGAACGTTGACGTGGTGATTCATGTCCATCGTGGATAATCAGACTTGCGTGAGATCGGGGCGCGACATATTGCAAGGCTAGACGACCTTGTGATCGACTGCGTGAATTGGATAGGATGGATAGGTGGATTGTATCAAACACACTCGAAGAGATAGACTGCGATAACTGCTAGTGCGGATGCACGATATTAACATGTAGAGGATTTGGTTGAGGATAACCTATCATATAGAATGACTTTTCTAACGAGCTCGAACTTGGAACGGAGAATATGTTGATGCGAATAGGGTGAACGCTGCTTGATGTTCATGTACCTTTATCTTTGGAAGCCCAAGCGGAGGCTCGTTTACTTATGTTTTCTCATATGAATCTCTTGTCTCCAGCTATTGGAGATCCCATTTCTGTGCCAATAGAAATTTGAGCGAAACGAACTTGGGTAGAAACTCCCGTACAAACGAACAAATGGTTTGACCATAGGATTTGGGGCGAGCGTCGTGCAACGACCTTGCACGATGAGCCACGGACTTGACTTGTACCTATGACCTTGTGAGCTGACCTAGCGGATAAGCGGACGACCCTATGCCGAGTGATTGAACCTGTGTTGTTTACGTTATCGTCTGGACGGACGATAGACTTGGGGCAACAAGACTTAGAGTAGGACGTGGAACTGGGGATGTGCGTGAACGACGGCGAGATTGGCCCCAAACGAAGTGAATGATAGGAATGGATGATGCGCAAGTAAAGTTGGGATAACGAATTGAATCGTTGATTGGAAGACATACTCGGTGATAGTGCGATACTTGATCTTGAATTGGACGGAAATTACTTAGACTTGGTCAACCCCGCTAGGAAGAAATCGTATTGATTTCGTTGACAAGAGCGCTTGAGAAGCGAATCGAATCATCTCGAGGACCGAGATAAACGATATGTGATACACACATGAGTTCGGTTTTAAATCGAAGTTAGCAAAACGATCGGCAAATCGAAACTATCACGAGTAGCTTGTCCGACTTCGCTAGTCGCTAAGCTTGGTTGAAATGTACGTATTCGGGGGACGCCTTGAATGCGTGCACGATCCAAACTCAGCGATATGATGAACTCGAATGCAGCTGCAAGTGGGTGTTGAGATGCGCATGAACGAATGAGTGAGTTTGCCTCAGCTTACGTCTCTCGTATTTGATAAATTACAACGCACCTCGTGCGACCATTTCAGTCCCATGACACGTCGAAATAGCAACCAAGTCGAAGAAACGCTTGAATTGAATAAGTACCATCAACTCTAAAATAAATGAAAAGTTATTCAATAAAATCGACCAAACGTATGCAGACACGGAACTTGGAAAGGTATCGAGTATAGTTCGATGCCATCGAGCGATAAAGCCAGACGATAGGAATTGTCTACGATACGCATACGACATGAGTTAGGGAACGGTAGGATGACCTGCACTCAGGAAGTCTCGAGGACGAGACTTGTTTTGAGTGGTGTATTATGTAATGACCCGCTCCGCCCTAGCGGAACGCCGATTCCAATGGCAAGTGCAACGACTCAAACGAGCCGTCGACCCGAAGAGTTGGCATCGACCTGATGAAGAATCGATGCAAGGCTTACATTGGCCCGTCAAGATTGTCACGCCCCGCTCCCGTAGGAGCGATCGTCCTCGCTAAGGCGTGATGCCGCACGAGCCTAGATTGCACTCGTGCAAGGCAGTTTCATAACGGCCGACGGGGTCGTCGCACAGAAGTCCGAAGCAGAAATATTGAAACATGCAGCGAAATTTAAGAACAAGTACACCTGAACACAAGTTATTCAAAAGAAGCTCTTTATTGATATTGAATACAAGATTACATTTGTGGGCGCAAGGCCAAATTACAAGTCTCTCGTGCTCACTTTTCTCTCATTTACAAGTCACTCTGCTCTCTCTCATCTCTCGATTACAATGCTAGAGCCAGCGGAAGCTTCGTAAGGCGATGTCCATATATTATGTCCCGTATAAGTCTTCAATCCACGCGGCCGCACGCTTCGAATCGCCAAGGAACTCCGTGCCTCGACGCATCCAAGCGAGCTCCGCGCCACGAGCTTCTACCTGTGCCTGCACATGAAACACTGTGTGGGTGTCAGTACTCAACTGTACTGGTGGAGTGAGCTCCTCGCCCACCCATACAAAACCTACACGTTCATTTACTTTGTGCAGCTTAAATCCCTTTCTATTGTCTTTCTAGTCTTGCCTTAGGATCAGTTTTAAGACTACGGACGCCTTGACATATTTGTGTATGAGGACCATCCCGTGCTTGTACCATAACGTTAACTCATACTTTACCTCTAGACCCCCTTTTCGTGCCAACAATGTTAACCTATCAAGTCGTGCTTGTCTTTCGGCCAAAATCAGAGACGCAACTACGCGATGAGGCTTCATTTCCGTGTGACCGTGCCACAAACCCTTGCTGAGGCCGTGCCTCGCAATTCAGTAAGACTTAACCATTTCGCCGCCTCGCGGCCCTTGCTACTTTGATCACCAACTGACCCAATCGAGACTTGTGAACTTAGTGTCGCTCAACCAACTTGCCTTACGGCGATTCCTGACTTAAACCCGCGACGACTCAATCAAACTTGTGCAACTCTATGCCAACATCTTAAGACTCGACGCCACGACTCGTGCCGAAGCACGACGCCTACGTTGAAACCAAATCTTAGGCCCAACATTGTGTTTTTAACTTGTACACACCTTCAACTCGACTCCTTGATATAGCGCACTCAATACTCGACTAAATCCAAAGGCACACTCGCGGATTGCCGCCATCATGCCGACATCTATATAAACTTGGTCACTAGCACGACAAGCTATCTTGGACCTCCATTGGATATTAGGGTACGTTCGTTAAACGAGGCGCGATCTCGCCGAATTTTCCCTAATAGGCGTCCTACGGCGCACCCCTTGGGTCAGGTCGCACACCATCCAAGGGTCCCGTAGGCCCGTGGTTCCTCCTAGGCCAGATCGGTCCCGTGGCCGCGGTAACCGTCTGAGGAACAAAATCAAATCCTTGTGCACCGGTACACAAGTTGTCCAATGACCATGCAGACTCGACCCACTTCCTCATTTCAGGACCGTTTCATTGTCTTTACTTTCATTGTTTTACTATCTTTTGAGTTCCACATTCCAGACTTCATCATTTAAGACCCCTTGACGACCCACGGTCGCGAGCATTCTTTCCATGTTACCGTATCATTTCATTCAACTCAGGAATGCCTATTCGATAGTCCTTTCTCCAAAACTCATTAAGTCGACCGTGGTTCATACCTTAACGCTAAGTCCGTACATCGTGTCTCAAACCGACTTACGTTCTACGCGACGCTATCGCCCAAGTCATATTTTATATGACGGACCTTGGGATCGTGGGACTATTTAACTTGACAACCGCAGAATGAGCGGGACATCACTTGGAATGACTTTGGTCGACCGGCATAACTTTGCCTAACTTACTCAAGCCTACAACTTAACCCGAGGGACGAGCAAAGGCTATGCCAAGCCTTGCGTTACGGTAGCGTGCAATGCTTTATCGAGCATTTACGCGGGCGACGCCTATGACTTAGGCAAGTTCATAATTTTGTGTCGAAGACCAACTTTCCTTCTTCCAAACCACGGAACGAAGGACCGAGTGTCATTTTCAAGCATGCCGTACACCAACTCTAAACCGACCGTTGGACCTTTTTCCCAAGGTTCAAAATATCGGTATCGGTATCGGTATCGGACATTTTGTATGAGTATGGGTATCGGAAGTATCGGCGGTATCGGCAGTATCGGATCGGAGTATCGGATTTTTGGTATCGGCAGTATCGGCAATATTAAATATAGTTAGATACAAAAAAAGTTGGATGCAATATATATATATATATATATATATATATATATATATATATATTCCAACTTTATATATATATATATATATATATATATAAAGTTGGAATATATATATATATATATATTATATATATAGTTAGTAAAAAAAAGTTAGATACAAAAAAAGTTGGAATATATATATATATATATATATATATATATATATAGTAAAAAAAAGTTAGATACAAATATATATATATATATATATATATATATATATATATATATATATATATATTTGTATCTAACTTTTTTTTACTATATATATATATATATATATATATATATATATATATATAAAGTTGGAATATATATATATATATATATATATATATATATATATATATATATATAGACAGAAAAAAAAAAAAAAAAAATATAGACAGAACATAAATACTATAAAAGCAACTTTCAAACATAGAATTTGTAATGAGCTTTTGGTTAGTGTCCATTCATAAGTCCACTGTTCTATAGAGGGCACTGGTTCGAGCAGCCCTTAGTGTCCATTCATAAGTCCACTGTTCTATAGAGGGCGCTGGTTCGAGCAGCCCTTTTGGTTTTCCTTTCTTTTTTCTTTTTTTTTTTTGTTTGTTGAATGGATGAGAACCGGCGGCCTCTTCAAGGCAGTGGGGGGGGGGGGGGGTCTATTATATGAGTGTGGAGAGAGAAAAACCAGATCTGATTTTTTTCTCTCTCTCTCCACGCTCAACTCTCCAGTCCCGGCGCTCCACCGCCGGCGCTCCACCGCCGCCGTCTCCACGCTCCACCGTCGGCGCCTCCAAGCTCCACGCTCCGAAACGCTTCGAAGGAGATGGGGAGGAGAGGGACTACAACCCCTCTTGCAGCAACGGCGGCGGCGGAGGCGGCGAGGGCGACGGCGACCGCGGTGAAGCCGACGGCTAAGGGAAGGAAAAGCATGTTACCTGCTGCAAACGAGGTAATTTTTTTACAATTTCTGTAAAAAAAAATTTCTTCACAATTTCTTTAAGAAATTTTTTCTTTCTTGTTCTGGTTGTGGTTGTTCGATGCCATTTTTGGTTCCATTTACTGCTTGTTCCTCTATTATTACATTTTTCTGTTGGATTTGACCCGAAATGAAAGCTTGCTTGTTTTTGTCGGAGATTCTTCATGTCTCCTCTGGACTTTTCTGGGATGTTAGGGTTAGGGTTGGTATCGGCCTGTATCGGTCCGTATCGGTCCGTATCGGCCGATACGAACCCGATACGAACCGATCCAATATTTTATATCGGGTTCTCGGCCGATACCGATAATTTTGTGCGGTTTCGGATCGGCCACTTCAAAATCCGATCCGATACGGCCGATACGTATCGGTATCGGCCGATACTTTAAACCTTGCTTTTTCCATGTTCTAACTCATTTCGACCCGTCGGGATTATTCCCTTAGCTATGTGGATTCGTCTCTTTTATTATCAAGCCTATTGTGCAAGTTGAAAACATGCGTTTTATTATGTGAAGGCAAAGATGAGGCAAGTTCACCGAAACTACCCCACCTGAGCGAGTGGTCGTCTTGACCGAGCGATGTCTCCGAGTAGCCGTTGCAAGGCTAAGTCCGAACGCCGTCGGCGTTTCGATTTTTCCGATTGACTTTGCGGGACGGGGCACTACAAAGATGAATCCAGATTTAGACTTTCAAATGCGTGCTCGGAGTATCGCTCGGCCGATGCGAACATTGCTAAGGTGGGTGGCTCCGATGAACCCGTCTTTGCTTAGCCTAGACACATAACAATACGGACACTAATGCTAGAATCGCTAGGCGATAACATCGCGCATGCTAATAAATGACTCAACGCACCTAGCTAGGGGAATAATCCCATCTTGTATGGTTGTATAGAATATGGAAAAGAACATGAAAAATGTGAGAATTCTTGTACCGCGCTCCACGCTCGTGCTAAGGCACAAGCTTACGTTCAAGTCCCTTATGCGTTCAATAATGAAACAATGAAATGGAAGACTATCGACATAGTCATTCCGAGTAGAGTATAGCAACATTGAAAGACTTCGGGACCGATGGGTCGCCAAGGCGACTCCCGCACGGGAAGTTGCATAATGTATGAATGAAAGAATGAACAAATAAGTGAATGAATGAATGTGTGAATGAATCAAATGAACGAACGGACAAGTGAAAAGAAAGAAAAGAAAGAATGAATAAAAGATACGAAAGAAAGGAATGGTTAGCGACAGGTATGACGGGCACGTGCAACGGGGCTCACTACCCGCGCTGCACGGATGCCAACCTGGTCGATAACGCATTATGGCTAAGGGTTAGCCTACGGCTCGGAGACAACCATTGAGTTAAAATGACAAACAATACGAAATGGTCGTGGACAATCCCCTCGTATACGGGAGGTGAGAGATATAAGGGATTTCCAGCGGCACGGTCAAGGTGTAGGACGTGCCGGTCCGGACGGAAATCGATAAAAGGGCTTACGGGCTCACGTGGGTGCGGGCTTGGCCACCCAGGAGAGGTAAGTGCGGGGTATTTCAAAAGACTATCAGGGTGTTCCAGCCGCACGCTATGATAGGTGAGAAATTACCAAGAAAGATGTCCAAAATGGCTTGTGATGCCAGCGACCGGTGCATATAGATTAAGTGGACTTTGCTGGTGGCAATCCACGTGCAAGTCCTTGCATTGAAATCAAAGTAGTCTAAGTTAACTAAATGAAGTGCCTTCTGAACAGGCTTGAATATAACACACCAAATAATCGAGAATACTTCGGCAAAGGAGTTAGAAAACACGCCTACGACGCGCTAGGATCCGAGGCAGGGACACGCCCTTGACATTGAAAGTTCACATGAATTACGTTAAGTTATTTCCTATGAATTGTTGACTAACTTGGTTTACTTTGGACAGGGAAGGCCGGACGGTAAGTATGGGTAAGTCGTGCATGTATTTCCATGCACACACTTGAATTTGGTAACACGAGATAGGTTATGAAATATGCCATGAAACTGATCCTAAGGCAAGATTAGAAAGACAATGAATGATAGACGGTGCACGAAAGTAAATAGAACGTGTTTGGTAATGATAGCATTGTGGGCGAGCTAGCCTCCCCACCAGTGCATAACAATGTACTGATAACCCCACAGTCTGCTTGCAGGATGCAGGAGACGTCGTCGGGTGCGGAGCTTCCCTCGAACGTGCTAAGGCGCGGAGCTATCTCTGGAGCCTTGGAGCGTTGCAAGGAGCTGGAGCACCATATACATGACATAATGTATCGGAACATCGCCATGAATCATTCCATGTTGTAAGCCACTTGGCACGCCTTTTATGTTTCAGAGAGAGAGAGCTTGAGCGATTTGTAATATCGGCCTAGCGCCGCTTGTAAACTTCTTGAATATCAATAAAGAGTTGAATTCGCTTCAATTCGTGTTCATTTACTTTCCGCTGCAAATGGGGACACTCTGTGCGACTCTGTGGCCTAGCTCAAATCGGCCGTTTCTGGACATAGCCTTGCACGGGCGCAACCTAGGCCCGTGCGGCATCACGTCTTAGCGAGGACGATCGCTCCTACGGGAGTGGGGCGTGACAAATAACACTTAACACATATATCAACAGTATCTATACAAAGGGTACGAAATGTACCAATTAATATCAATGCAAATGGAAGTGTGATAGTTACTGAAGTAAAGACAGGTTAGCTGCTATTTTTGGCTTTTGAATTGAAAAAGATTGGCCTTCTATCAATTTTGTTTCAGTGGAGTATTTGTGCCAATCCATTATCCAACTTAGTTTGTAGTTTTGTGCGGGAATTTTCAGACAGATTAGGCACTTAAGTTTTGATTTGATTCCCTGTATTTTATTAGTGAACTGTAAACAACCTTGTCCTTAAGCTTTAACCTTGATGCAGGTTGCAATCTGCGAGCTCCCATTTCATCCGATTAGCTCTGAACTTATTGGAGGAGTTGGTGGAACGTATGTAGTACCCAAAAATTTGATAGATCAGGATTCTCTTATGTAGTAATTTAGCTTTATTTACTCGTTTCATTACATTCTAATGGTCTCATTGTTGTTGATGATGGATCATTTGTCTGCTACTATAGGTGTGTGATACGTGGTTGTGTTCCTAAAAAGATATTGGTCTACGGAGCAACTTTCCGAGGTGAATTTGAGGTATGATCTAAGTTGATGCATGACAATGTTATGACTTTTAACTATAAATAACTAGCATCATGAATGTTTATGAGAATATGATGTGAAGAAACCCAAATGGAAACCCAGTGAAACTGAAGAGGAGGTTAGATAGAAATTCAGATTGCTTTCACATAATTGTTTGCCTGCATGGATTTATTCATTTATTTTGGCAGATGCTGGCAAAATAATGGTATTCCGTTTCTACAGGATGCTAGAAATTTTGGTTGGGAGCTGGCGGAACAAATTGACTTCAACTGGAAAAAACTTCTGCATAATAAGGTCCGTACTATCTACAACCTTCTTCCTTATATCTTGGCACCAAAATGTGTTTCTCTAGTACTGAAATAGAATAGATCAAGGTATACTCTGATCAGTATCAAATTATGACATGTTTGCTGTTTAGCTACCATAGGTGGATGATACCCCTTCCAGCGGCACTTACATAGGGACTTTAACACGATGGTTGTAGTGTGATTTTTTCGATCTTGATTACTTTCTGTGAGCTTACAACATACCAACAATGTTAATTATGTCATACCTTGATACCTGATTATGATTTTTGACTACCAATTGGTTTCTGGTGGAATGGGAGTTGAGCATACTATACACTGCTTTAAACCGTTGTTCATTATTGGAATTGAATGGACAAGCTAACTTCAAGACTTTCTACAGTATTTGGTTCTATGATTTCCTTATTGCTACATTAAGAGTTTCTCTATTTTAACGTAATGGAGTCCACTGTAATAAAGACCACTGTCATTCCAAAATCTTGATCACCTCAGTGTGCAAATAACGTTTTACTGTACTCATGCCAAATTTGCATCTAAGGTGGCCTCGTTGGTGGACTTTGCTTCATGTTCAATGCAAAGTAGTGTTTGCCTCTGAAGTTATGTCTTCACTTATTGTTAGTCATGGTAGCTCTTTCGTAGATACAACCAACGATTATTGCTTATTATTTTCTCGTAATACTGTAAATGTCTCTTCTAGGAAGGACATTGCACTACCTCAAAATTGCTGACAACTTTCTAATGAGGCATACTACAAGGTTCTTATGTCTTCTAGCTTTATCTCATTCTGGAATAACATAGCTTTCATAGACTTCTCTCTTATAGGAAAAGTACACTTTTTGCTTGCAGTTGCACTGCCTATGCATGGTAGTAATAATTCAGGACTACATGCTACTCTTGTTTATGAGTTATCTGTTGTTAAATGAGATGGCAGTGCTGTCAAATTTATGGGGAAATATAATGTAATTGGAGGCTTGCTGACATTTGCTAATTCTACAAAAAGTTAGTAGGCCATGTGCATGTTTTGGTAATTTGAGAATTACAAGTATTCCAATCTTTTGGCATGATTGTTCTCATGTTTTGGTCATTTGACCAAAATATACAGATACCTCCTATTACAGACTTTCCCTGATTATGTTAAAGACTTATATGAACAATAGGAATTCTGTCTCCATTCATTGTCCAAATAATGAGCAGTTTCAAGGGCCCTTGCTATCCTTTTGACTAGATTTTGTTAGTAACATATAGTCTGCTGCATCATAAAAAATGGCGTCCTAGTGTCACAAGGCTCCCGCTTAACTCGAACCAGCATCCTCCAGGACGCAGACACCAAAACTTAGGGCCTTTTTGGGCAAATGGAAACTTTTAAACTAACTTAATCCATTGGTTTCTAGAATCTACAACAAACTAAGTTTCCAACTAGATACTTGTTTGTTGGATAGAAACTAGAAGATAGGAACTAGTAGTCAATGATGACAAGTTAATAATAAAAAATAGTTAACATAGAGGGTTAAAAGTGGGTGTTTAGTTTTTAAAAGTAAATAATAATAAACAATCTAGTGATAATTGCATCATACTAGTTTCCATGACTCTTATCCTTTTGATATGGGAAGTAGAATGAGGATTAATTTCCATTTTCTTGGTTGGTCCTACAAGTTTTCTTTGTAGTTTCCATCTACCAAATATTCAACTAGATGGAAACTAGTCCTACTTTTTAGGAGTTCCTAGTTTCTTTCCATTTTCCAAACATGTCAATACCGTCACCTGGCATGACGCCTTGCACGACGCCTTTTTATATATGGAGAGGCTGTTTCCGTGACTTGAATCTGCTGCATCATGCCACTGGTATTTGTTTAAAATCTCTTAGCCGGAAAGCAAGACTTCCGCTTGTAGAGTGCACTATATTATTTATTATATTATTTTCTGTAGGCATTATTCTTTCTAATTTCTCTCATGAAATGGATATTTATTGATTCTATTTTTGTTGATATGCAGACACAAGAAATAACTAGATTAAATGGAATTTACAAGAGGTTATTATCCAATTCTGGTGTCACTATGATTGAAGGGGAGGGCAAGCTTGTTGATGCTCATAGAGTGGAGGTGACACAACCTGATGGTTCAAAGAAGCAATATTCAGCAAAACATATCTTGATAGCAACTGGCAGTCGTGCTCAGCGGGTATCTATTCCTGGGCAGGTTCGTGTTATCTTATCTAGTTTGACTTTATAAATTAGGTTATAATGCAACTTAATACATATCATTGTATTTTGGCAATGTGAGTTACATATGTTTTAACAAATTCTATTAAGTTTTTTGAGTTCTTAAGTAATATAATAGAAATCATATGTTACTGCTCTATCTCTAATTGTATCTGTTAGTATCAGATTGATCTGAAGCTGTTATAGTAGAAACTAGAATGTTGGTGCCATACTGATGTACTGGTGGTTGCTCGTGCTAAAGGAGTGAATGGGACACAAAGCAGTGTTGAAGCGGCAAGATTCAGCAAAGCAAAACAGCTATAACAACTATGACATCAGTCTAGGAGGTAGGTACCGTCCACGACCTCTGTTGTGCACGATAACTACCTCCCACATTCTGTCACAGGTGAACATTGGAGCAGTAACGCCCCGCAATACCATTGTTGTGGACAGTCATCATCAGCGCATGTGTGCTGATGGCCAAAATTTGCTGTTTATTTCCTAGTATAGCAAGGTTTTAAGTATCGGGTTATGTTTGGCTGTTTCAGATAGGAAGTGGAGGGTTAGAAATCACCAAAACTACCAAAATTTATGAATTCAACACCCCCATTCCCACCCACCCACCATACACACACCACAACCACCCAAACCTGCCAAAACCGATACTCAATAGGAATGGGTGGAAACCGATACCTTCATCGAGTTTGTGAACCCTGTTTGTACTTTATAGCTTCTTAAAGCTATATCGAACTTAGTTTATTTGCTTAGGTTTTGAGTTAGAACTATGATTAGTTTTGGTTTAAGACTTGAGTCAATCTTTGAGAATATTGATTAGGTTGAGTTTTATTTATTTGTTTTAAATAAATCCATAACCTTTTAGGACCCAATTCTTTTAAGCCTATAAATAGGCAATATTTTGGAGTTTCTAATAGAATTATGGTGTTATCGATAACCTTCAAGCAAACCTACCGAATCCAGATTGTTGGCGGATGCAAATGTCGTCCGTAGATTCAAATGATACCCATGGATTCAGGTTGACATGGATTGAGTATTTATTTCTCAATCGTTGTTTTAGGTGCCAATTTATCCCCATCTACTAATTTCTGCTGGATTAGGCAGCATTAGGTTCAAGATCTATATGGCTGATGATGCTGTAGCTACTTGTGCCAAATCCCAATTATAATGAACCATAGTGGAGAATTTGGATTAGGTCATAATAATGGATCGAGAAAGTTGAAGACGTGCAAGAAGTTAAAAGAAAGATTTAGAAGGTTGATGAAGAAGAAATAGTTGAAGGCTTGCAAGAGAAGGCAATGATAAGTTCCAAAACAAGATCGAGGAAATTCAAGAAAAAATGATAGCATCATGAGAAAGACTTGTAGGAAGAAGGCTGGTAAGATCTTTGCCTTGGTGGTGAGTTGAGGTGATGACTACCCATACCCGATGGCCTCGTAGAAGACCTAGCCTTTGTTCGATCAGTTAATGAATGCCATTTTTGAGGAGCTACCTGCATAGTTGCCACCCATGCACAACATCCAACACGAGGTTGACCTAAGGTTGCCTAATTTACCTTCTTATAAGATGAGATTGATGTAGTTCAAATTTTGCAGAAGAAGGTGACACATTTGGTGAATAGAGAAGTGTCTAAAAGTTAATACCTCTGGATCAACATTTCTGAAATATCAAAGTTCATGCTTTGGCGGAAGCTTTTGATATCAAAGATTCATTCGAGCTAATTCTTCTTTGAGATGGAAGATTGTTAATTCAAGGCTGAGTTCTCTCTGAGGAGGAAGACTGATATAGTGGTGGTTGCTCAATGTTTGAGGTAAAAATGGTACGTAAAGCAGAGCCGAAGTGACTAGATGCAGCGAAACAAAACAGCCAAAATACCAGCCTGGGCGTTACTTTCTCCTGTTACCTCTTCTATGGCATATGTTGCACCGACACGGCAAAGTGGTTATACGTATCTTATCCATACTCATATCATATTTGTATTCATGCACACGCCATAAACGATTGCTATTGTCCCTATTTGAAAATGTACGTATCACGTGTCCGTATCGTCATTGTCCTTATCCGGATATGTGTCTGTATTCCTGCAACATAGGGCGATAGCTATCGACTATCGTCCACATTATGTTAGGGGCTGTTTGGTTGCACGAAAGTATGAGAAAATATGAAAGTGAAAAGGTGGGGTTTGCGTACGCATAAGTTTTGACTTTTAAAATGTTGTTTGGATTGGAATAAATGAAAGTGGAGAAAAATAGAGTTGGGTTGTTTGGATGGTTGTTGAAAGTGAGGTTTCTAGTAGTTTTTTTGTTTGGTTTTTAACAAAAAAATGGCAATATAAATTTTCTTAAATAACTACTGAAATAAAAACTTATATTCTCATAAATGAAGAAAAAAAAATAATTCAAGATAAACTATATTCAAAATAAAAACTTTCTATTTGTAAAGTGTTGGTTTTACATCTCACAATATAATTTTAGATTTAAAAAACCTAAACAACTAGTTAACTTTCAGAACATTGTGAATGGTCACACATGTTCATGTTGTTGTTTACCGGCAACATTAGCATCCTATTTGACTCACTAAAAAAGAACAGAAGAGAAAAAAATTGCAGATCCATTCAGTTCCACTATAACTCTCTTCTTCTCTTATTTTTTTTTCTTCTCATCAACTAACCCTTCATCTTCAGAAAAAGTGAAGAAATGTACAGATCCATTTGTTCTCATCTAACTCTCTTCTTCTCATCTTCCGGAGCTCTGGGAAGCTCCCGTGCCCGGGGCAACGGCTCCGACGACGCTCCTCTGCAGGCGACGAGCTCTGGGAAGCTCCCGTGCCTGGGGCAACGGCTCCTCTACAGGCGACCTAGTGCCTAGTGGCTGAGGATCCTCGAATGGTGTACGGAGGCGGCAAAGGACTCGGTGAGGTCGTAGTCGGCGGCGGCGGAGGACCGGCGAGGTCGTTGTCGCCATGGAGAGCATTTTGAAGACGAATTTCAAGAGGAGTTTCATCCAAAATTTTAGGATATAAAAAATGAGGAATAATAGGGTACAGAAACTCTGCCGCATGTCTTGTCATCAAAAACACACTTCCAAATCTCCGCTAACCATCTTTAGAACTCCAGATCCAACCCAGTTTCTTGCAACCAAACAGCCCCTTACAGGCACACAGGTGTACATAGGAGCAGTAACCACCCGGGATACCTATCGTGGTTGTTGATGGTCAAATTTTGGTGGTTTAGTTGTGCTACTTTCTGGTTTTTAGTTTGCTCGTTCATGCTAAACTTGGTTGATTTGTTTTCTAACTTTTCTAAGTATTTCAGTCATAATTTATCAGGTTGAGTTTTATTTACTTGTTTAAGCAAATCCAATTTTTTTAGGATTGGATCTCTTGCAAGCCACACAACAATTTGGAGAATGTAATGGATTTTTTCCATCAATAATTTTTGAGTTTTATAACTCAAAATTTGTGTATTCCAGATTGTTTGTTGATTTGAACAATGTCCGTTGGGTTCAGACGTCGTGCGTGGATTCTGGTTGCTCATGGATTCGTGTATTCATCTCTTAAGCACTGCTTAAGTGGCATTGGTTTATTCCATCTACTATTTTCTGTTGCATTATGTAGCCAGGTAGCATTTCGCAGCAACTACTTATTATATAATTATTAGTTACAAATATACGATGATCCTTATAATGTGATTCAAGCTAGAAAATAGTATATATCCAAATTGGAGAGTATAGTTCTTCATCATTGGTCAAACATGCTCCCAGAAATTTTTGTATCCAGTTGATTTTAGCTCTTATTCGAGATACTTTGTTGACAGAATGGTACTTTTATTATTCTATTAGTTATTTTGATACCAATCCTCTGTGAGTTGTGCTGAATCCTTCCCGTGGAAACCATGACCTGTAAAAGAGAAGTTTCTTTGAAGTTAAAAAAACCATTGCATAACTTAATTTGTTACTTCTCGGCCCTGAGGATAGGTGTTCAGTACCATGATTTATTCTTATCAAGACAGAAATATCGCAACCAATTGTGATTTACTACCTGTGAGAAATTTTACTACTTAGGGTCAGTTTGGATTGCACTTGTGTTTCATCCAACATTCCATTTGGAGCCCACATGTAATGTGCTAGCCAAATGGCTAGCCCTCCGTTCCATCTGGGCCAAACATGCCCATCAGCATCCCTGAAATGGGCGTTTGAGCGAACACCTGCCCCTTAAACTGGCAACAGAAACTGACCCTTCAAGTAATGGAGTCGAGTAAACTTTAATAGGGTTGATACCAGGTTTCCTTGAAGACTTAAAATAGAGTAAAATGTTATTCATCCTTTGTTACTTTTTAAGCTGCAAAGACACTGAGAGCGAAACCATTTGTAACTTAGAACTTGTGAGGCACTGTATGTCATTGGTCTCGGTTTCTGGTGGTAACCATTATTAGCCTGCCTTGCATAGGATGCTATTTTTTCAGTTTATATTATGCGTAACCTTATTGTCACTTTGTTTCAAGTCCTTCAACCCTCGTCACATTTTCCTGTTAACTTTCATGTATCAGGAGTTGGCTATCACCTCTGATGAAGCGTTGAGCTTGGATGAGCTACCCAAACGTGTCGTGATACTTGGCGGAGGGTGTGTAATTTGTTCACTTTGTTCAGTATTCCAAATTAATTTACTTCATAAGTAGTTTTTAATAGATCCTAAATCCATCACACAGTTATATTGCTGTCGAGTTTGCCTCAATATGGCGAGGGATGGGCGCGAATGTTGATGTATTTTACAGAAAGGAGCTTCCATTAAGGTTTGTGGTGTAGCTTATTGTTGGCATGTATCTATAAGTATTAGAATTGGTGTCCTCTTGAGACATTTTTTAATCTTTTTATGAGTTTCTGAAATAGGTTCATTCTGTCTTAATTTTGGCGAACTTGGCCCTTATTGGAGTTCCTCTTCCTATATTAGTTTCTTGCCTTCACTTCAAAGCTTATGTTCTTTTAGACACATGCTAATTTGTGCGAAATAATTTTTAGATCATCCACGGCTGTACCATTTATGTCATCACACCTCAGTCTAGTCTTCTTTTTATCAAGAAAACCCTTTAAAAACATGGCTGTAATATGACGGTTTTGAATTTCATGAAAATCATGTATGGTTGTTTTATCTTATAATTTGGTGTTTACTTATCTAATCTAGATTGCTGTTTCTGTGACAATTGGCAGTTAAAAATTGGAAATTCATTTGTTAGATAATAAAATGACAGTCTATCACATTAGTTAGAAAGTTCTCTTACAAATTCGTAGAATTACTACATAGAGGACTGTCAAGATGTTAGCTGGCTACCTCTGGTGCTCCTAGGGCATGCAAATTAAGTAGGAACCATTGAATACTACCAATTGATGCCAATTGGGTTTCCAGAAAATCAACTTTTGAGAAAGAAATGGGTGAAAGAAAAGCTTAAATTGAATGATTTCGAAGTCTCATTACTGATACAGACTGATGTTAGGTGGCTACCTCTGGTGCTCTTATGGGATTTGAATTTAGTCAGGACTGTCCGACTGATACAGATTGATGTTAATTTGTTCTAGAAAATCATCTTTTTGAGAAAACTGGGTGAAAGCAAAGCTCAATTTGAATGATTTTGAAATCTCTATTACCATATAAAGGACTGTCAAGGTGTTGGGTGACAATCTCTTGTGCTCGTATGGGCATGTGAATTCAGTAGGAACTTTCTGACTGATACCAACTGGGTTCTAGAAAACCAAAATTTAAGGAGATGTGTGTGAAAGCAGATATGAAATTTAATGATTTTGAAGCTGATATTAAGCTAAACTGAGTTCTCTATTTTGTTAAGAAGATTTCGCCGGTATCCATCCATTTTGTCAATCTGAAAAGATTACAAAATTTTCTTGGTTCCTGTTGGTTGGATAATTTCGTGTACGGATCGAGAGTAGCCTTAACTTCAAGAACTTTATGAGCTACTTCAGAATTCATCTGTCAACCATTGCTAGTTACGGATTTCTGTCATCACATGGTTTCTGTTCGTATGACACATCGGTTTTCAGTAAACACTGTTCTATTTGTTTTGTTCCATTTTGGCAACAACCTTACGTGATGAATACTAAGGAGTTGTTTATGAACTCTTATACTTCCAGGGGTTTTGATGATGAGATGAGAGCAGTTGTTGCGAAGAACCTTGAAGGAAGAGGAATCAACTTGCATCCGGGGACAAGTTTAGCAGAGGTATATCTACTCTAATGTTGCGTTTCACTTTTTATTACATAACCTATCTCATTTTGCATGTTATGTTTCCATCCTAGTGTAATTTCTGAACAGTTTCTGATCTTGTTATTCTCTGCTAGTTGATTAAAATGGAGGATGGCATAAGAGTTTTGACTGACCATGGAGGTGAATTTATGGCAGATGTTGTTTTATTTGCCACAGGTAATTATCTCCTCAGCTTTACATAATCTCTCTTTGTATTTGATTGACGTCGCATATTTTGGGTGCTTAGATACATTCAAAGTCTCAACTGTTGTTTTCTGGATGTAAATGCATGCAAGAGGTTCATCTTTAATCCTGTTAGAAAAGAAATATCTTTGAGGTTCAATTAAAGGTTCTTAATGCAGGACAATTTTCTTTTCTTTAAGTTCTATAATAATTAGAAAGTTAACAAAGTTTGATGGCATATTTCTCGTGAGTTCTCCAAGAGAGAATGTACTGTGATTCTTGTTTCATCAAGGCCTGCACATGGTGCAAAAGGGTGCCTTTTCTTTGATGCTTTTGGTGCAACTGTTAAAGCAGGAGTTCCATTGTTGCGTCATAGAGGAGTTGTACTGTATATTAATGGTTCAAAAACTAACTCTTTAATTCCTATCGTAAGATGATAAATCCAAGGTTTCTGGTCTTCCAAAACAGATACTGAAACTGGTGAAACTATTGAAACCGACTGTTCAACCCTCTCCTCTCCCTTGCACAACTACTGAAACGGGACTCATAGGAAGGGTCCATAATTGATAAGGAAACAGAGGTTTTGAACCTTGGTTGAATCTTCTTTCACTGATTTAATGAGAAATGTTATGTTATATTTTGTAAAGTTTGATACAGAAACCATATACTTTAGGTTTATCTTACGTAGAATCTTAACATAGTTCTTTTAAGTGCTGATTCTTAATTTTTGTGAACAAGGGCCATTTGTCCTCCCCCCATCCTTCCGGGTTTCAAGGCTAGGACATCCCTTTCTCTAGCAAAGGCCTCAATTTGAGTTGCCCAGCCATTGGTTTTAATAGGGAATTCTTGTTTGACAAAAACTATCTTCTACTTTAGCAGTGACTGTCATTATTATATATGCTCAACTTCCCAGAAATGCTGTAATTTTATCAACAGATGATCATAGTTATTTGAATCGACAACTTTTTATCATCTTCATATGGTATTACACCCCACCCACTGCTATTTCTCATTGGTAGATGTGCTCATTTCCTCACTGATTCAGTGATTGTTACAAGGCATAGTCCTTTCAAGTGATGTTTAAATGTGCTCACCTTCTACCTCATCCACCACTTCTTATGCCAAGCACTATTTTTCATTGGTAGATGTGCTCATTGCTCACCTTCCACCTCTTCAAACACCCTTTTTTATTACTAGATGTACCAAACACTATTTTTCATTGGTAGATGTGCTCACCTTTCACCTCATCCACCACTTACTTTTTACTTGGTTTATATCTTCTATATATCCTACTTTGTTCTTCCTATAATTCCTTGTTCTTAATGGCGCCCAACCCTTGTAGGGTGGCACAATACCCCATGGATATGATACATGCAGCTGCAAATATGCTAGTTCTGCCATTCATTTGGCAGTCGACTCCGTTACTTCCTGTAGTGAGGTCACTAAACTTTGTTTTGTCAGACGATAATTGTGTTTTGTTGGAATAGATATGAATCACTGATAGCTGTAGAGGTCCTTTCTCGAAAGTAGGTCGAGTAAAGTAGCAGTAACATAAATTGAAGCTTCAGTAGAGAGTATAGACTATAGTTTGTAGACCTTGCTCAGTTATTTAGCCGATCACAAATGGTGTTTATTTTGTTTATTTATTTTTATGACTCACCATCACTTATTTAATGTCAATTGACGATATAAATGGCCTTCTTGACAAATATCTCTATTGGTATATTTAGTATTGGTATATTTAGTATATTGTAAAGGCACATGGGAATATCCTGTGGACATATTTGGGATGCCAGAATATGCCACAGGATATTCCATTATGTAAAGGCTATATAAAGCCTATGAGACTATCAATGAAATCATCAATCAATTACAATATAGTATCAGAGCCACCTTCAACAAACCCTAACCCTAGCCGCCAGCAAACCTAAACCTTTCCCTTCTTCTCCCTCTCTCTCCGCTACCAGACCCTAACCCGCGCATAGCAGCCACTCCCCTTCTCTGCGCGCCCGTTGCTGCTGCTGCGGCTGCCGCCGCTGTGGTGCGCGCACTAGCCGCCCCCCCATGTGCACGCCGCCTTCCCACCTGCCGTACGCAACGGAGCCTTTATTGTCGTTGTTCGGATCATTCCGAAAGAGGATACCGATGCCTAGATCTGACGAAAGCAGACATGTTTAGATCTAGGAGCGGACGACGAGGACGAACGTGAGTCGTGGAGCGTGCGTGACGTGATTGGAGAGGAGAAGCATCGATGGAGGAGATCCTCAAGAAACTGGATCCTGCAAAGGTTGCGACGTTGATGAAGTTGATGAAGATGTCGGCTGGTGAGAGCACGACACGAACGTTACCAAAGTTGAAACTTCCCTCCATCGATATGAAGCTGGATGGACCAGTCACCTATTTGAGTTGGTCACGACGGATGATAAGAACCCTCGCAGGAAAGAACCTGAAGGGGTTTCTGTCGGGCGAGAAGACAGCCGGACAAGGGTTCGGCAGGATGCGACGAGTGGAAGTCTACTCATAGGTGATCTACATCTGGCTTCTCAACTCCTTAGTCCAGTCTATCGCCGTCACAGTAAATGACATAGATGGTGAATGATGTGTGGGAGAAGTTGAGGAGGACCTATGATGGTGTAGAGAACAACTTACGGATCTTCTCGATAAAGGGGGAGATCGACGACACCGTACAAGGAGAGAAGACGGTGCAGGAGTATGCCACGGAGTTGGAGCGTCTGTGGTTGGACTATGATCACCACTCAAATCGGACGAGCTGCGGGGATCCGAAGTGTAAGGAAAGACATATGTGTCTGTAGGAGAGGACGATGAAATTCCTCAAAGGGCTGACTGCAGCATTCGCACAGAGGACAACCTTACTTCTCGCCCAACCAAAGATTCCTAGTCTTGAGGAGGCGATCTCAGCCATGATCCAGGAGGAGACGCACATCAGACTACAGGCGGGGACAGGTGGTCCCCCCGAAGTAAAGTTAGCATTAGCGGTTACCAGTTCGGACGACACATGGTTCAAGGGAGAGCCCTGGCAGCACAACCGGCAGTGCTATAACTGCGGAGAGATGGGCCATCATCGATATGCTTGTACCAAACCACCTATGGAGGGAAACTCAGGTGGTGGACGTGGACAGTTCGATGGACGAGGATATATTGGAGGACGAGGTCATGGTCGAACGGTTCGACGAGACGGTCGAGGAGGTTATCGGACAAACCTGCTGGTAGCAGAAGAAAATGAAGGAGCTGGTGGTACCTTTACTGAGGAGGATCAGGCACTGATGGACATACTGGAGAGAAAGCAGAGAACGTCAATCGAAGGAGACAAGAGGAGTGGAACAGAGGAGGCATCCACCTCATTCTTTGCTGGGGCAATGCCGCTATGTATGTCCATCCATCAGAAGGTACTGACGAGTCACTTGCACTTGCATCTATCTCTTCCCTTAAATCATCAGACTGGATTATCGACTCGGAAGCATCTCGGCATGTGACAGGGAATGCTAGTGAGTTTTTTTCTTACACTCACCTAGCATCAGCAGACACCATTCAGACAGCGGATGACACTTTTCAGCCATTGGTCGGTAAGGGTACTGTTAATTGTACATGTTCAGTAAGATTATCCAATGTTTTACATGCTCCATCATTTCCAGTCAGTCTCTTGTCCATTAATTCTATAATTCTCCAACTTAAATGCATTGTTTCTTTTGATATTCCTAAGGTGACCTTCCAGGAGAAAGGGACGGGACGAAGACTTGGGACTGGCACTTGGCATGAGGGACTGTAGTACCTAGATCGAGAAGGACTGGACTCAGCATTGGTATCTATGGCAGAGAAGGCTGGAATGGAAAGACTGCAGCAGAAGACTGAAGATACTTTGATACTCCATCATAGAAGGTTGGGACATTCTTTCTTTGATACTTTAAGTAAGTTGTATCCAGAGGTTTATGCAAAAGCAAATAAAAAAAAATAGTATGTGATGTGTGCGAGTTAGGAAAACTTACTAGGAGCTCATATGTTGGTACGGGTCATAGGAGCTCTTTTGCTTTTGAGATAGTACATTCTGATGTTTGGGGTCCATGTGCTATTAATATTATGAATGGATATAAGTACTTTGTCTCCTTTATTGATTGTGCCTCTCGTGTCACCTGGCTATATTTGATGAAAAATAAGAGTGATGTACCTGTCTGTTTTCGGGATTTTCATAAGCATGTCCAGACTCAGTACAACGCAGTTGTGAAGGTACTGAGGTCTGACAATGGAATGGAGTATACCAACAGGACACTTGCAGAATACTTATCAGCACACGGAATACAGCATCAGACCACCTGTGCATACACACCAGCATAAAATGGAGTAGCAGAAAGGAAGAATAGACACTTTTTGGACACCGCAAGAAGCATGATGATCGACATGAATGTCCCACAAAGTCTGTGGGGGTATGCAGTGTTGACAGCAGCTCAACTCATCAACAAGATGCCTTCGAAAGTCCTAGGATGAAAATTTCCATGTGAAGTATTACAAGACAATAATAGTGGGATACTCCCATTAAAGGTGTTCGGGTGTGTGTGTTTTGTGAAGGACAAGAGGCCATCAGTTGGAAAACTTGACCCTAGAGCGGTCAAGTGCATCTTCGTGGGCTAATCAGCGACTCAGAAGGGGTATGTGTGCTGGAGTCCAGTAGAGAAGAAGAAGTTCGTCAGTATGGATGTCCACTTCCGGGAGCATGAGCCATACTACCGCCATGAGGGAACTTTACACAACACGCTTAATACTACCAGTACAAGGCGAGAGGGAAAGATGGAGAACTTGGTGGTGACCGATTTAGAAGTTTGGCATGGAGGCATGGTTGAGGAGAAACATGAAGGTGAAACGGAACAGGGGGAGGAGATTAGAAGTGTTAGGCCTACGGCTCAGCGGGAGTTACTTACCTACAGCAGGAGAGAGAAGCAAACTGCAGGACCAGTACCTACAGTGCCAGTGCCAAGTTCCTTGTCTGTGTTCGTCCCAACTCCTGAGACACCTACACCACCACCCACTTCAGGTGATATCATTCCTCCTACTCCTCCCACTCCACTATCTGTATGGAGGATCACTCGCAGCAATGCAGAAAATTCTCCGGACAGATATGGTTAGGATCTTGTTCAGTTTGTTTCTTATAACCATATCTCTTTTTCTCATGGAGCATTTATAGCATCTTTGGATAGTATTACTGTACCTAACAATTGGCATGTTGTCAAGAACGATCCAAAATGGAAAGCTGCAATGCACGAGGAGTTGGGAGCTCTTGAGAAGAATCACACTTAGGAGCTGGTGAGATTGTCTGAGGGGAAGAGAGCAGTCGGATGCAAGTGGGTCATTACCGTGAAGCAGAACCCATATGGGCAGGTTCAGCGTTACAAAGCTCGACTAGTGGCGAAAGGATACAGTCAGATATACGGCATCGACTATGACGAGACCTTTGCACCAGTTGCAAAGATGAGCACTGTCAGGATCCTGATCTCTTTGGCAGTAAATGGTGGATGGAAGCTACACCAACTGGACGTGAATAATGTATTTCTTTATGGAGATCTAGTGGAGGAGGTATACATGGAGATACCACCAGGATTTGGCACCAATCAGACAGCAGGCAAGGTCTGCAGATTGAAGAAGTCCCTCTATGGACTGAAGCAGTCTTCTTGAGCGTGGTTTGACAGATTCATGAGAGCTATGATAGAGATGAAATATCAACAGATCAATGCTGATCACACTGTATTCTTCAGAAGGAGTGGAGGCCACATCACCATACTTGCGGTGTATGTCGACGACATGATTATCACGGGAGATGATGAGCAGGAGATCGCCCGACTCAAAGGGAAGCTTGGCAAGGAATTTGAGGTGAAGGACCTTGGTCTTCTTCGCTACTTCCTTGGGATTGAGATCACTCGAGACGCAGAGGGGATTGTTCTCTCTCAGAGGAAGTATTTACTGTACCTTCTCACAGAGACATGGATGTTGGGGTGCAAACCTGCAGCGACGCAGATCGATCAGAGGTTCAAGCTGAACGCTGAGGCTGGAGAACCAGTTGACCGGGACAGATACCAGAGACTGGTGGGCAAATTGATCTATTTGAGCTACACACGTCCTGATATATGTTTTGCAGTTAGTGTGGTGAGCCGCTACATGCATGATCCACGGAATGATCATATGGACGCAGTGTACCAGATTCTGAGATATTTGAAGAGTGCCCCGTAAAGGGACTGATATTCAGAAAGAATAATCACGTGGGCATCGAGGGCTACTGTGATTCTGACTGGACTAGTTGTGCGGACGACATGAGGTCTATCTCGGGATACTGCATATTTTTAGGAGGCAACTTGGTCTCTTGGAGGAGTAAGAAGCAGTCAGTGGTAGCCAGATCGACAGCTGAAGCGGAGTACAGAGTTATGAGCTTGGGAGTTGCAGAGCTGCTTTGGTTGAAGAATATGCTGGTGGAGCTGAAGCTGGATCAAGGAGCCAAGATGAAGCTGTGGTGTGACAACCAGTCAGCTATTAGTATCGCCAATAATCCAGTACAGCATGACAGGACCAAACACATCGAGATCGATAGGTTCTTCATCAAGGAGAAGTTGGTTAGTAGACTACTGGAGCTAGGCCACGTTCCAACCAAGGATCAGGTAGCAGACGGATTGACCAAGGGACTTAGCTCTGTGAGCATGATTAGAGGATGTGACAAGATGGGCTTAGCGAATATCTTTCACCCATCTTGAGAGGGAGTATTGGTATATTTAGTATATTGTAAAGGCACATGGGAATATCATGTGGACATATTTGAGATGCCAGAATATGCTACATGATATTCCATTATGTAAAGGCTATATAAAGCCTATGAGACTATCAATGAAATCATCAATCAATTACAACAATCTCTATCAATGGGTGTTCTTGTTTCCTGGGTTGCATGCTTCCCTCAGGAAACTCAAAAGATCATCAATAAGCTACATGCAGATATAGATAGTAGTTTTGTATTTATTTAGTAAATGACTTGGTTACTTCCTGTAGAGAGGTACTATACTTTGTTTTGTGAGGCGACAACTGTGTTTTTTGGACTAGATATGGATCACTGAAAGCTGTAGAGGTCCTTTCTCAAAGTAGGTCTAGTAAAGTAGCAATAACATAAAATGAAGCTTGAGTGAAGACCATAGTTTTAGACCTGGCTCAGCTATTTGGATAATTACATATTGTTCAATTTTTGATTCTGCCTCACTTACTCGATGCCAATTGATGTTGTAAATGGCCTCCTTGGCAAAGATTTCTTTGAAGTTTAGAGACACTGATCTCCTTTCCTGGGTTGCAATTATGCTGCTTCATCAGTAAACTCAAAAGGTCATAACTAACTCTTTGAGAAGTTTTGTGAGGAAAATCCTAAATTTGGTTTCATGCATTAAAGCTTGATCACGCCATAATCACCTAGCAACATAAGCCATATAACCAGTATAAAACCTGATGCTACACATGTCATGGATAGCTTATGAGTTTTCTGGCATTTTTCAACGAGGTAGGTACTATCATTCAACATTCTTGACCACGCTGAATTTTTATATTTTCAGATCTTTCAGATTTGTTTGTCCTAACAAAGTTATCTTAGGATTTCCTATAGATTGTTGCTTCTAGATTTATAGCGTTCTTTTGAACACAGAGTCTAGTGTAGGTGATTCTTCTAAGTATAGGACCCACATTATATTTCCGACAACTATTCATATTCTTAGTTCGTAACAAAGTGCACAACACCAATGTGGGCTGTTTGGTTGCTTGAAAGTGGAGGGTGAAAGTGGCTTTTCATTGAAACTGCACATTGAAAGTCCACTTTCAATCTTTGGTTCAACATTGATAATGCTCGTAGTGGAAATCCAGTTGGAAGTCCACTTTCAATGTTATAGAACTTTTTCCCTTCGCAAGATGGGGGCTTTCATTTGAACCTTAAAGTGACTTCCATGAACAATTTTCGATGGTTTACCAAACAGGTTTTTGCATTTGCACTTTCTGAAAAGTGCAACTTCTTCCATGTTGGATTTGCACTTTCCACTTTCACCATCCACTTTCAAGCAACCAAACAGCCCCTTGTGGACGGGCTGTGCCGATGATAATTTATTCTGAATCTTGACGTCCAATGTCACAGTTATGATTAACGTCTATAATGTCGACTAAACCAAATATCGATACCAAAACCACCGGAGCTGCAGAGAGTACCGAAACCAATAGCACATGGCTGACTCCGAGTGACCTACATTTACATATAGAAGTAGGGCACCATGTCTGAAAGTAACTGTGGCCTACCCGCCCTTGGATTGATCCAGAACCATTGAACCCTCAAAAGGTGCCGATTAAGAAGGGTCTGATACCAATTCTGATACTGACTGCGAACCATCAAAAAGCATGAAGAAAACAATATGTCGACCTACAAAATTTGAATTGATGATATGCCAACTTTAGGTTGTGCTTATGATAAATTTAGTCTTGAATGTATTGTAGACATCCCACATCACAAATATGATTAAAAACCGTAATGTTGGGGGAAAAAAAAATGAAGAAATCCAGAACACCAAGAAAAAGTGCAACCACCTAAGTAATATAAATGGTAAGTTGTAGGAAATTACATGAAAACCAAGAAACCCCTTCCATGTTAAATATTTAAAAGGTAGGTCCTTACTGCTAAGTTGTTGTTAATTTTGATGACTGTGTTTCTTTCATCCAATTATGTCATATGTTTAAATGAAAACTAAAGAAATTTATAGTTAGTAATCTCACCGGCCCTTTTACTTGTCTTTTGATTGGATTTGACCTGTATTGCTTGATGTCTTAGAAGATAGAGAAGAATTATTAGAGATCTTCCTTAAGAGATAGTAATCCTATTTTTATGCCTAGAATACCAAGATTGTGTACGTATTTGATGGCGTATTGAAAAAGGAGCTAAAAGAATTAGTGCTAAAAGAGGGTAGGATACAATAGGAAATTGGCATTTACTTGTTGACATAGACTCTTCTATTAGGAGTTAAATCTATTGTTATTTTAGGAACCCCTGGGCCCTGAGTACCTTAATTGGTGTATAAACCTCTAAAGCATCAGGGAATAAGAAAGTTAGAATCCATCCTTCACATGTCTCTCTCCAATTGCAGTGGATGGTCCACTATTTTTGCCGACCCTGCGTCCATGTCCCCTTGGTCGTCGTTGACGAATTCTAAAGCCCCTCCATTGAATAGGAATACCCTATTATGTCTCTCTTCGCTTCCAATCTCTCGTCCTCCCCTCCCCTTCTCCTGCAGCCTACTGAAGGATCTCAATGGCAGCGCCCACTGTAGGCTATGGTTATTGGCAAAGAATCTCGATCGCCCCTTCCCTCTACTAATCTCCCTTGCATGTTCGCGCCTAGAATCATTCGTAGGAGAGAAGTGCATGTCTAATGGAGGTTGCGCTACACTTTAACTAGGCGAGTGCTTTGCATTAGCTGTTGAATTGACGCTCTGCAGATGGTTGCTTTTTAATAAAGGATAGCTAGAACAACGAGAAACTAAGTCCAAAATGATTGTGCTAGAAGGACCCAATAACGACAATGACTCATCTAGGGTTCAAGTGCTATTGAAGGCTGGTATGGAAATAAACTAGGACCTTACCGGCATATCCAAGCCAAACTTATTGATATATTATCCTAATTTTGTATGGGTTGGATAATTCGAGTTTAAACCTGCCTACAAAAACCTGGTCTAGAGTATGTATGTTTCATTAGTGTTTAGTGTGACTTGGGAAATGCATGTGTGGTTAGAGGGATGTACTAAATTACACCAGACTAATTATATTATATTAATGCTCAAAAAAATTTCATATATGAAATGAATTATTATCTTATACCACCATGAGGTCATATCTTCTGATAATGTCTGGTATATCATATGATATCCGGTTTTTGGTTTCCGGTACGGTGATCCCCCGACCTAGAACAAAGAAACAAAGAGCAATTCGAGGTTGGGGGCCTTTCTTCTACTTTGTCAACTTCTTACGAGGTCGAATGTCTCCATTATGCGACTCAAATTCAATGTCCCCTTATACGTGTGTTTTGATTTGTCTATGTTGGTGTAAATCATTGTGTACCTCTTCTGCAATTTTCGCTTCATATTATTCTTTTTTGTATTTTTCACCTAGACATAATTTTGATTAGTTATAAATGCATTATATCCATGTTTGGTTAATATGTATTTTCCACCTAGACATAACTCTCAATACGCAAGCGACCACCTATGTTATGTCCCGATTCTGCCGAATCATTCGTCCTCGCCTTGATTCCTACCGAATCGATCGTTCTCCCATGGGCGTGATGCCGTACAAGTATGGAGTTGCACTTGTACAAGGCATGCGTGTGCTCATTTTATAAAAGAGATATTTTTGCATAGAATTCACAGCATATTCACAGAGAAATTGAACAACACAAATATGAACTAAAATCAACTCTTTATTGATAACTTTGGAGCGAAAACATAAGGCTTAGCTGAGAGGAAATGCCAAACTTGGTACAACTTGCAGAAATATTGAAATGAGATACAACCGTTCCATACATTATATGTCATGCTCCGGTTCCGTATAACCGATCGTCCTTGCTTGGGCGTGATGCCGCGCGATTCTAGGTTGCGCCCGTACAAGGCAATACCATAACGACCGATTCAACAGGCTAAGCGACGAGGTCGTCACACAGAAGTCCCGAAGCAGAAGCATTGAATAACAAAGGAAACACAAGTATTCAAACAAAATAATAAACTTTTATTGATAAGCAGCAGAATTTACAAGGGCACGAGGCCAAGATTACAGTCGCTCAATCTCACAATCTCTCTGAATACAATGAATCAACTCTCTCTCATCTCTCAGTACAAAATATCATACCTCGAGGCATACAACTTGCGGATGCTTCAGAAGACGATGTTCATACATTATGTTTCGTATAGATGAAGTCTTCAACGTGGTCGCATGCCTCGAACGCCAAGGAACTCTATGCCTTAGCGCGTCCAAGCGAGCTCCGCCTCAAACGAACAAGTATCTGTAACTTGCATGCAAACTGGTAGGGTGTCAGTACACAACCGTACTGGTGGAGGGCATCTCGCCCACCCATACAAAACCAATACGTTATTTTAGTGAGTGCAACTTATTTTTTTTGTGGTCTTTCTATTCTTACATTTAGATCAGTTTCCTGGCTTATATACTACAAGGCTACTCGTGTTGCAACAACGTGAGTGTGCCCCAAATCCTTGTGACCGTGCTACACAGCAACAACACCAAGCTTGCCTTTCGGCCTTCCCGTTTCAACGTACCACCGACTCAAATCAATTCTTTGTAACTTTGTGTCAAACTACTTTGGAACCAAACGCCACAAACAAGTGTCCAAACACGACTCTATTGAATTTGAGACCAAAACTTAGACGCAATAATTGTGACGCATACCGTGAACACATTCCTTGACTCATCCGTGCTTTGCATACTCTTCTTGACTATCTAATAACGTGCACGTGGATTGCCGCAAGCACATCGACACATCTATATGAAAGGTTACTGGCAATTCAAACCATCTTGGACTATTTTTGGGTTAGACGACGATCATTTCAATAGCAAGGTAGCTAGCTCTACTGAAAGTCCCGAATCACCAAGCATTGCGGAGTACCCTTCAGGCGGACTATGTGAAGGCCCCGCAATTAGTTGAGTTTTAGTTTTCTTTTGAGTTTTGAGTTAAGATAAATCTATTAAGATTCGAGTCCGAGATTTTATTTAATGAGACTCACTTGTTTGCCCAGTCTAAAAGTCTCTAAATAAGTATGTAACCCGACCTTATAATTGATGAATGTATGAGATTTTCTTTTAGAGATGCATGTGATGTGCTCTTTCGTATGAGGTCAACATTTTTGTCACTTGAAGGTCCTGAACCACTGTTTGCTACTGTTCTGCTGCCAGGGTCGATCCAAAGTTTTTGGGTGCCCGAGACAATCAAAATGGTGCCCCTCCCCTTCATATATATCCAAAGTCTGGTGGATACGCTCAGCGTCGTTTGGAGGGGTGGCATGTCCAAGCTTATCCTTTGGAGGGCGCATCGAGCTGGTCCGATCCGTCATCTATGCCATCGCTCGATTCTGGTTGCAGATGCTCATGTTGTCGACTGCGACCATTAGTAAAATTGAAAGACTCTGTGCCAACTTTATCTGGAGAGGAGGCATACACTCTATAGGTTGGACGACTCTTTGTAGACCTCGGAAGGAGGGAGGTGTCGGTCTACAGTTTTTGAGGACCCTGCATGAGACTGCGGGATTGAGACAGGCTTGGCGATTTCTTGCCCAGGACTCCTTGTGGGCGGTGTGGATGAAGGGAAGGTATATGAAGGACCAGTCTTTCTGGGAAGTCCGAGCCAATAGCAACAACTCCGTTACTTGGAAGAATCTACTATCCCATCGGAGTACTTTGAAGGGGCTGATTTCCAGAGTGGTGGCAGACGGAGAAATTACTGACCTATGGTGGGATCCTTGGATCAATCATCAGAGCTTGGCGGATCGTGTTGGTTGACAAGCGTTGCCAGTAGCGGGAAGGAGGGCCCGAGTGAGCACTATCCTGCTGGAGGGTGTGTGGAGAGCGGATCTTCACCCTATGACGCGACAATTTCGGCAGGAGATTGAAGAAGTCCAAGTGGATACTCAGTATCCGGGAGGAGATCGATGGGTATGGACAGACACTGGACAACACAGAATTTTCCAATCGGTTATCTACCCGTCTATTAGGGAGGTTCACCCTCCCATGGAGCTGGCATCGGTGGTATGGACCAAAGGGGTGGCCTTCAAAATGCACTCTGTCTTGAGAAATTGCTTACTCGGGACCGCCTGGTGAGGTTTGGTGTGCAGATTCCATCACCATTGTGTAAGCTGCGCAAACTTGATCACGAATCTTCACCCTATGACACGACAGTTTCGGCAGGAGATTGAAGAAGTCCAAGTGGATACTCAGTATCCAGGAGGAGATCGATGGGTATGGACAGACACTGGACAACACATGATTTTCCAATCGGTTATCTACGCGTCTATTAGGGAGGTTCACCCTCCCATGGAGCTGGCACCGGTGGTGTGGACCAAAGGGGTGGCCTTCAAAATGCACTCTGTCTTGAGAAGTTGCTTACTCGGGACCGTCTGGTGAGGTTTGGTGTGTAGATTCCATCACCATTGTGTAAGCTGCGCAAACTTGATCACGAATCTATGGAGCACATCTTCTTTAGATGTTCCTTCTTCTCATCCGTTTGGCAGCATCAGTGTTCCCAGCTCAGCATATAGTTCCATGGCTCTCGAAGTTGGAGAGAGGAGGTGACAGATATTATGGCAGGAAGGAACCGGGGTTTCCAATGGTACAAGACAGCAATAATTCGGTTGGCGGCCGCGGTCTGGCATATTTGGAAGGAAAGAAACAATAGAGTTTTCGAGCTGGTGACTATGTCCATTATTGGGGTGATTCACAATATAGAATTTGATTTAAAATGGAGAACTTCAAGTCTCCCCCAAAATCTGATTTGTAGACCCCTTAAATTTTTTAATATATACAAGTACCTTTTTCCATATATATATATATATATATATATATATATATATATATATATATATATATATAAACTGAAAAGTTTCTAATAAAAACAAGACCATTAGGTCTTGAACCCATGTCCTTTTACGTAGGAGTTGCAAGTAAAAATCAACATTGCTTAGTCAATCACTATGTTATGTTATATGAGCATTAATATTTAAAATACTACCAAAGAATATATATATATATATATATATATATATATATATATATATATAATAAATAAGATGGTTTCCACGCGACCTGGCGCTGGCGACTCGGGAGAAAAGTTAGGGCTTCCGCGTGGGCCGCCCCCGCGGCCGTCGGACCCCCTGGCCGGCGGGGTTCGTGCCTCGGCGAAGAAGGGCGGCCCTCCCCCCGACGTTGGGGGGGGATCACGATTGGAGGGGTCGGGCGGACCCCCCGACGTCGGCGACGGAGCGGAATCCCCCCCCAGACGGTTGGGGGGGGAGCGGGAGAACAGGGGGGGGGTCGGGTGGACCCCCTTAGGGGGTCGACGACCCCCCCAGGCGGAGGGGGGGCGGGTTCTACGGGTGGGGGGCCGGGTGTCCTCCACACGGTGACGGGGGGGGTCGGATTCGTTGCGGGGTGGCCCCATTGATCCGAACTTTAAATTCGGTGCAGGCTCAGGATCGCTGGGGAGCCAAACGGAGGAGGGTGGATGGACGACGGTTACGCGGCGTCGCGTGGTGAAGTCCGGGGGGACGACGGGAGGCGGACAGGGTCAGGTCAGGGTACGCCCTCCTGATAGCCGTCCGAACGGGTCAGGGTCTCGGCCATCTAGCCGGGGTCAGGGGATGCCTGCTGGGAGAACGGTGGGTTGGCGGCCTAAGGTGACGGCGGCGGACAAGGGGAAGAGTAAGGTGGTGGATCTGGATGTTCAGGGATCTGGGACTCCGCGCCCGGTGATTGCCCCGAGGCCTCTTGGGACTCCTCCTCGGCCTGCTGGACGGTCCTGAGCTGAGATCTGTAAACCTGTGGGGCCGAAAACCTCCACTTCGATGGAGTACGTCCCGCCAATCAAGGCAGGAAGGGGTTTTCGGGCCTCGTTCCCTGCGGAGGAGATCCAGAAGGTGACGGCATATTGGGAGAATGCCCTCGTCCTATATATCTTGGGCAACAAGCCTTTCTACGGGCAGATCCGGGGCTATGCTGCGCGTGTCTGGCAGCCTAAGGGGAGTATGAAGTTCTTTGCTCGCGAGGACTGCTTCTATTATGTGAAGTTCGGACTGGCGGAGGATGTCGCTAGGATCCTCCAAGGCGGTCCATGGACGTTCGACGGCCGACTGATCATTCTCAAGGAGTGGACCCCGGAGCTGCGTTGTGAGTGGAAAGTTCTGAATGCCATCCCAGTATGGATTCGATTCCCTGAGTTCCCGGTCCGGTTCTGGAGCATACCTTTGTTGATGCGGCTGGCCAGCTTGGTGGGTACCCCGATCAAGACAGATGAAGCTACTGCTTTTCGGACGCGGTTGATGTACGCTAGGATCTTTGTGGAGATTCGGGCAGGGGGGAGCTCCCACAGATGGTGGAATATGAGATCCATTCTGGGGAGGTGCTCACCCAGAAGGTGGAGTATGAGTGGGTTCCACCTACCTGTTCACGATGCTCCTGCTTCGGACATCTGGCCAGTGCGTGTTCGGAGGTTGGACCTCCGGTGGAGCCTATTATCTCTCCGAGTACGGCTCCAGAAGCCCCCTGCGATATGGATTTCCAAGATGATAGCGGAGAGGTCTTGGGAGGGGAGGATACTCATCCAGTGAGTGATGGTGGTTTGAGCCTCGTTGTATCTACTCAGCTTGCTTCCACGGGCGGGGCGAAGTCCACTTGCCAGGGGCTGAGTAGTATAGTTACTAGAGGCATGGTAGCGTCCGAGATTGAGGCACGAGGGGAGGGCAGATCATCTGGAGGGCAGGTCTACTGTAGGAAGAGGCGTGATGTTGGCCTGTTGAGAGATGGCCCTTCCACGACGGTGGGACATACTACAGACAGAGAGGAGACGGTATGTGTTGACAACCCTGCCTGGGCGTTGGTTCTATCTCAGGTCGCACCCCAACAGGCGACTCCGACTGGGATGGAGGAGGATTCGTTAGCGTCGGTTGTGGCACCTGCCCCAGGTGCCGAACCGGAAGATTTCACTGGGGACCCCACTTCTCATTAATTAATGGCCATTATCGCCTGGAATGTGAGGGGGGCGTGTTCGCTAGGGAGGTAGAGAGAGATTTGTGGGGTGCTCCACAGAGAGAAATATGAAATTTCTGTTATTTTAGAATCCAAAATCAAAGGTGAGAAGACTCTTACTCGACGGACTCCTCATTGGGCCCAACTGCACAACCTGGCTCTCTGTGACATGGCCAGGATTTGGGTTCGCTGGAGCTTGAAGAGTTGGGATGGTGACTTGATATTGATGACGGAGCAGTTGATTGCCATCTCCTTCGTGAACAAGGGTGGCTTCCGGTTCTTGCTGGGGGCTGTCTACGGGCACAATGACAGAAGGAGACGGGAGTCCTTATGGAGCGACATCTCCCGTGTTTCATCTGTGGCTGACTCGTCGTGCCTTCCTCTTCTCTTTATTGGGGACTTCAATGCCCTTCTGCACCAAGGGGAGAAGCTGGGAGGTCGCCCGGTCCCAGATTCTATCCTTTATGATTTCCAGAGATGTCTCCTGCTTGCGGGGCTTCGGGGATTGACTCGCTCAGGCTTCATCTGGACTTGGCACAACAAAGCTTCTCATAACAGGGTTGCTTGTCAGCTTGATTGAGCTCTGGGCAATGGGGAGTGGTTCCGTCACTTCCCCAACACTTCGGCTGAGGGTCTGGCAGCTGGGACGAGCGATCATTCCCCTATCCAGGCTAGCTTCACGGCTCGGTCTCTTGGAAAGTCTCGCCCGTTCAGGTATAACAATAGTTGGTATCTCTCAGGGGGCTACCTGGAGGCTGTCACGGAGGGGCTTACTAGCGGGCAAGAGGGGACGGCCCAATTCCGCTTGGTTCGTCGTCTCAAGGCCACGAAGAGAGCCCTCAGGAGTTGGGTGAAGGGGTTGCCCAAGTCCACCTTAGAAGATAAGGAGGTGGAGTTGCGGACCTTGCAGCAGGATATGCAAGATGACATTGAATGGGGACCTGGCGGCTAGAGAGAAGGAACTGATTGGTGAAATCAACATCCTGAGGCTGCAGAAGAAGATTAGCTCGGCCCAGCGAGCCAAATGTTCCTGGCTGAAGGATGGCGACCGTTGCTCCAAGTTCTTTTATGATGTTATCCGGACTAAACAGAATAGGAATCACATCTCCCAGCTGCTTGATGTTGATGGCACTCTGGTGGGGACACCGGCTGAGATTCAGGGCGAAGCTGTCAGGTACTACTCTGAGTTATATTTCCAGACTGACTACCTTTCCGTGTTCCCAGAGGTTGTTACGAAGAGATTGGTGACCCCATATGGAAATAGCATTCTTCTTGCCCCTGTTACATTGGAGGAGGTGGAATCTATTATCAAGGCGACGGATCCCAACAAAGCTCCGGGTCCGGATGGCTTCAGCAGTGGTTTCTTCAAACGCCATTGGGACATTCTGAAGCATCAGGTCGTGGAGGTGGTCCAGGAATTCTTCACCAAAGGAAAGCTTCTGAAAGAGCTTAATCAAACTTTCCTGACCTTAGTGCCGAAGAAGGAGGGAGCGACAGCTTTGGCGGATTTCAGACCTATTGCGTGTTGTAATTATCTTTATAAGATAATTACGCACCTTATGTGCCGGCGGATGTAGGGGATCATGCAGGACTTGGTATCCCCGAATCAGGCTGCGTTCATCAAGGGGAGGTCGATCGCAGAGCACAGCCTCCTGGCCCATGAGATGGTGAGGGAATTCAGTAGACCCGGAGGGGAGAAAGCCTGTGTAAAACTGGACCTGAGGAAGGCGTATGTCATGGTCAATCGTGACTTCCTCTGTCATCTGATGTCTGCCATGGGATTCGCGAAGCACTGGGTTGAGCTGATACGGGAGTGCATTACGTCCCCTACTTTCTCTGTTCTCATCCAAGGCATTCCTTATGGGTACTTCCAGAGCAACCGTGGGCTTAGGCAAGGTGACCCTTTGTCCCCTTACCTGTTCACGCTGGTTATGGAGTACTTTACTTGTTTGATGGATCTGGCTGTGCACCGTGGACGGCTGGTGCCTCTGTTTCGGAGGATGGTTCCCCCAGTTACTCACCTTATTTATGCTGATGACCTGCTAGTCTTCATCCAGCCTTCGACGGAGGGGTTACAGACGCTTGCGACTATTATGGAAGACTTGAAGTCATTTTTGGGTCTCCAGATGAACATGGATAAGAGTAGGGTCTACTTCAGCTCCCTGTGCACCCGGAAGGAGGAGCGGGCTGATGTGCTGGTATCGCAAGGAGTTATCTTCCGGTGCGATACCTAGGAGTGCCTCTCACAGTCAATTATGCACGGGATCAGGATTGTAATAGTCTGGTGGAGTATGTCCAGAGGCGAGTTGAGGGTTGGCAAGCATCAGGTCTGTCATTTGGAGGTCACATCGAGTTGGTCAGATCGGTGATCTCGGTTGTGGCCCATTTTTGGCTGCAGTCCATCCTCCTACCTGTGGCCACTATCCGGCGTGTGGAGCGGCTATGTGCCGATTTCATCTGGAGGGGAGGTATGCATGCGATCTCCTGGGATCAGCTCTGTCGTCCCAGGAAGGAGGGAGGAGTGGGGCTCCGACCGTTGCTGGAGATCAGGGAGGCCTCTGCTCTTAAGCTGGCCTGGAGATTTATCAGCGGGAGATCTCTCTGGGCGGACTGGATGCACAGTAGATACGTGAAGCAGGGTAGTTTTTGGACGTGCGCTACTGACAACAACCACTCAATCACGTTCAAGACTATCTTGAGACACAGGGGGGTGCTCAAGTCTGCTGTCCGGAGGGTCATGAAGGACGGGTCGGACACGGACCTCTGGCGGGATCCTTGGATAGATCGGCGTTCGCTGTTGGACATCAGAGGAGCCTCAACTCATCAGGAGGACAGGCGGGGTCTGACATGCAGGCGCATCATACGTGATGGGGAGTGGCGACCAGATTCGTATCGGTTCACTGAGGAGCTGGGTGGAAGCATTTTATCTATTGCCATTGATCCGACGTTGCCTGCGGATCAGTGGATTTGGGAGCCGACTGAAGCATCTACCGGGATTGGGGAGTTTCAATTCCGTAGCTGCTATAATCTGATCCGGCGAGCTTATCCGTTGAGTTCAGATTACGAGTTCGTTTGGTGCAAGGGTTTGGCCAGTTAGATGCAGTTGTGTGTCTACAAGCTTCTACTGGGCTGCCTCTTGACCAGAGATCGCCTGAGTTCGTTTGGAGTGCCAGTTCCGGATCCCACATGTGTGCTTTGCGGGTTGGAGCCTGAATCTATAAAGCATATCTTCTTCGAGTGCACTCTGGCATGGCAGATCTGGTCGGAGCAGAGTCGTTTATTGGGAATGAGCGTCTCCGGGAAATGTGTGGGGAACATCATCACGGAGATCCGAGATAGCAGGGGTAGAGGGCAGGACTGGTTCCGAACAGCCAGAGTTCGTCTGGCTGCTGCGGTTTGGCATGTATGGCGGGAGCGAAACCGTCGGATCTTTGAGGGGCTAGTCCCCCCCCCCCCCCAGTTGGCATTCTCCATAACATCGAGTTTGATGTAAATACTATGGAAAATTGATGAGAGTTGAGTGGGAGTCCCACTCTGTTTTTATGTTGTAAGATTATGGTTTTTCATTTGGAATAAAATTCACCTTATTTCCATATATATATATATATATATATATATATATATATATATATATATATAATCTAATTTTTTGGTACCCCTCAAAATTTTGGGCCATTGGTGGTTGTCTAGTCTGCCCCGAGTCGGGGCCGGCCCTGTCTATCGCTAACCATCTAGAAGCCTTAGTGTTATTTTATTTTTCTGCGGCACAATAAGACTGTCACTTGCCTCCCTCTCTTGCACCTGACAACACCCTACTGTAGAAGCATGGAAAATCACTAAAGGCCCACTTAGTCCGAACCGCATCAGGTCATACGGTTAAGAGGCAACAAACCAACCCGCGGCTCTCCATGCGGCTCCCTATGCGGTCCTTCTTCCTATAATGCTCCGAGCGCCCCGTACAAAGACATCGGTACAGTGCCACATGTACACTCTCATACAACAATACTCCCGAAAGTCCCTATACGGCCAAGATTTCATGTAGCAGTGCTCCCGAAAGTCCTCATGCGGCAGGATCCATACGGCTCGTCTCCAGAAGACAGATTCTCTCAAATCTTGGTATGTGCAACGTGTCCAATCAACCGGGCCGTCCAATTAAACTGCTAGGTGATTTAGATTCCATATTAATAACGTGTGTTATTAACCGTCCCATTAAACCAAGAGATTCTCTTAAATCTCAGTATGTGCCACGTGTCAAACCGATTGGACATATAATTTTGATGATTTGATCTCGCGTTTATGGCGTGTGCGTTATAACTGTCCTATTTAACAGAAAATCTTCTTAAATCATAGTATGAGTCACGTGTCACCATGATCGGGCCATACGATTAGCAGTTGTAATTGGTAAGTGCATTAAACCAACTCCCATAACAGCGCATTTAGGATCTCTATTGCGGATCTCCTCCAATCAACGCCACGTGTCACCTTGACCAGGCTTTGCGGTTAGACACCTACAACAAATAGCTTAACAACCCAGATTGCGTGCCACAGATCCCGCAGCAGATCACATGCAATCGCCGCTTCAGAATTGCTATAAATAGTGACGCATCTCCTTCCTCAAACAAGAACAGGGACAGAGAGAGGAGACACATCGATACAAAAGAGAGAACATGTTAAAGAGAAAGACCTTTGTCAGTCGATCGTCAACGGAGTAAAGAAGTCACTACAGTACTCGATCACCATCATCATACTTCCCAAGATCTTATCTTGTACTACAAACTCTCATTTTTACGGTTCTAATTGTACTTCTTTGTTTGTAATCCATAAAGTCAAAAGTTAATAGAACTTTTTTCCCTTTATTCGTGATGCAACACCTACCTCTCTCTTTGTTCCACTTACAACCCGTCAGTCAGTACCCGTTTTCTCTTCATCTCTTTACTCTGCACAAAACCCAAACACCTAAATCCTTCAGCTATTCACACAAGGTCAAGACCCACACGATGTTTTTAGAGAAGATCATATCTGGTCTTCGACACGAAGGCTTTGAAGCCGAGGGTCGACTTTTAAGAACCGATTTGGACCAGTTTCTATTGTATGAGTTTACTTTCACTATCCTTAGGTAAAATATTAACCCAGCTCTTGATTAAATTGAAATGTTTGCAACTTCCTAGTTTGTATATTGTTAAATTTGTGATAGACATTGATTCATTGCTTGAATTATGGGGCTCTTTTTGCGTGTCATATCATCGTTGATATCAAGTTGCATCTACTCCAGTTATTGCTGTACTTCACATTAGTTTCATACATGTAGAAAATTGTCTATGGTTTTTGCATCTGTGTGATTATTTTGTGGTCCTCTGTATTAATCCATCTAGGATTCCCTTTTTCTGTCCTGCATCATTTTGGCTATTCAGTTTATGGTCATGCAATTAAGGTGCGTTCTCTAAGTTCCCTTAGACTATAAGGAGTCTAGACGAAGAGGTATGATGGTACAATGTACCCTAATATAAAACGAAGATAAACTTTAATTAATATTTGTCAAAAAATTGGTAGTATTGAGTTCATGATATCTTTCTCTAAATATTCAATGTAAAATGTCAATGGAGTCCGTAGAGCTCCTTTTGATAGTTCTAGTTCTTTCATTCTTTCCCTGTATGAAGGCTCATCGTGAATTTCTTCTTTAATCGCCCAAATCTTGAAAATATGAGTCAATTTTGTTATTCTTAAATGGATTTCAGGTAGGATCCCAAACACAAAGAGGTTGAGCTTAGAAGCTGTTGGTGTTGAGGTTGATAAGACAGGAGCTATAAAGGTAATTTGCTTTCCTATAACTTCTCTGCTACATTTTTATAGTTAAATACAATTCTCTATCAAACAAAGGATTCATGTGACCAGTTTCAACACCTGAAGCTTGGTTGTTTCTGTTGTTTTCGTTCACTGCCAACACATGATGATGGTGACTATGAGAAGGATATATATTCTCGAGTCGTCTCATGGACTTGCCATTTTGTGTATATCAGAATTCTTGTTGACTATGTTCTTACATAAATATGCTGCAATGAACTTAATTCTAGGAGGATGTATCTTTGATGCTGACTGGTTATTTCTTCCATGTTCAGGTAGATGAGTACTCCTGCACTAATGTTCCTAGCATATGGGCTGTGGGTGATGTCACCAACCGGATGAATCTTACTCCTGTGGCATTGATGGAGGGAACTTGCTTCTCAGTAAGTCTGCATTACATGATACATTAGATTCTTTAACTTAGTTCTCCAATATGTTTTTTTTTTCTCTTTAATTATTTTTTTAGTGGAGGAGGCGTCCTAATTTTGTTTGTTCATACTTTTCAATTCTTTTCTGTCTCCAGAAAACTGTTTTTGGGGGGCAACCAAGCAAACCTGACTACAAGCATATACCTTGTGCAGTATTTAGGTAAGTTCCATCTAATCTTGTTGCATGATGTTAGTTTCCTCACGAAATGTAATTCATACTCTTTTAACTAATTGTTATTTTGTTGACACGATGTTGGTTTCACAAGCTTGTGCTTTTCATGTATCTTATGCATAATGTCCACAAAGTGTGCTGAACACTTTCTTCAGAGAAATTACTATATTAATTCAAGATGTTTAAGAAAAATCTTTTGAAAGTATTCTACTTGTTTCGCTTAAGTGCCAAAGAAATCTGCTCACCAACCGAGAAGCCATGTGGGGAACACCAAAGGGGCTTTTACACCGAGAAGGCATTTAGCCAAGTTGGTGATGTAGAGATTCATCAAGAAAATTGTTGGAAGATATTTCAGTTATCGTTTATAGGATTCATGAAATAGTTTTGGCCTTCATCTACTGTACACATTCAAACAGGCATCTTGAATTGAGATTGTATTTCACAAATAACCTACTTTGTTGAGAGAACATATTATCTGGCAGTAATATTTTCTTCTCATTTTCAAGAATTTTGATACTTTTAGTCATAATAGTTTCCAAAGTGGATGTTTATGATTGGAACTATGATGCAAGGTTCAAAATGTGACAAGTATCTTTATTGGCAAGTATCTTTATTGGCTGTTCCTAGTTGATTTTCCTTGCATATGATCTGAAACTAGGTTAATCAGGTCAACATCCTTGCATGTAACCATGTAACTAGTGGTTCCTGCTGAAACATGCCATAACATGACTCCTGCCAAGATGTCAATTTGAAAACAAAAGCAGAAAAGGTAGAACAGGGGGGACACCATCTGGTATAATATTTAGGGTTGAGGCAAAAAAAACAGAAGAAAGAAAAAAGGAAGAGGGGGAGACCATATTTGGGATCGAGGCAAAAGGCAAAAAAAATGGGTAGAGAGACATACAAAAACAAAAAGGGAGAAGGGGGACACCTTCCTGTTACCATATTGACTTGGCAAAAAGAAAAAAAGAAGCAGTAAAAGAGATCACAGTGCAGCAAGTGGGATGACCTAGAAAGAGTGGTAACCACGGGGATGGTGACACTAATTATAGAGGCGAGCTCTGAAAGCCCCAACTGTTCAGCCTTCTTAATTTCATTTACGTTTTCATTGTGAATTCAATGCCATACTTGTATTGGCTATGGATAGGCCTGTGGTCAGGAAGAGTAAACCTCGAACACTTGTTCTACGTTCGACCCAAATGCATCATAAATGGCTGTCGTCCATAATCTATTTCAGATTAACCCAGCGCCCCCCTATAAGTGGTCTATGTTGCACTGACATGGGAAATGGTTTTTGAACCCATATCATGTCTGTACGTGCACTCGTGTCCGGATTCATGCAACATAGGGGACTACATACATACCTATTTGAAAATGGCCGAATCCTGTACCAGTATCTTGTCCGTATTCACGCAACATAGAATGGTGTGTTAAAGGGTCAGACCTGAGTAACTTGGCCAATATGTATCTGACATGATGGTTGGTTGACACATTCTGGGTAATTATTGGACATGTTATGGCCTTGTTTGGACTCCAGACACTTCGAGAATGTTGGGTTGCACCCATTACCGCATGAAAGTAACATCTCCTATACATCCTACTGCATCTTTGAAATTTGGGTTACTGTTGATTTGCCTGCATGTATGCATGAATTGGATGCATTGCTAGACAAACACAATCTCACATGTAATGCATATGAGGATCGACCTGGTCTTAATTCTATAATGCTTTCTTAGATTAGTACGAGATATTCTCTAGTTCAATCTATTTCGGGACTAAAGAATCTTTCAAGTATAATTTTTCAAGCTTTTCGTGCTGCAATATGGAGTTTTGTTATTTATGTTATCTTATTGTTACATTATATCTTCTTGTAGCATACCACCTATGTCTGTTGTAGGTCTCAGCGAACAGCAGGCTCTAGAGGAAGGAAAGGGTGATGTTCTGGTCTTCACCTCATCATTCAATCCAATGAAAAATACGATTTCTGGGTACGTATCATAGATGAGCACTACTACTCTGTCAGATAAACATATGACACACCTGTTTGTTTCATTAATGTGTGGATAAAAATATAACACAACCTTATTATATCTCTCAATACCTATCACACGTATGTCCACACCTTCCTGCAACCACCAAAGAAATTGTTTATGCATGATGTAGGTTATTAATAAAGTGTCTAATGAAGTCATTTAACCATATTTGTGTATGTTATGTACTGAAGGATTTCTTTGATCCTGACAGTTTCTTAATGCTTGTAGCCAGGCAAGTTCATGTCAAGAGAGCTGTCTTTAGCTTTTGATACTTTTGTAAGGTGTTCTGCTGGAAATATTACTGAACATTTAGTGGTTACCAGTGTTTGCTATTAGTATGCTTTGGCTTGCCTGATTATTCTTCTTTGATAATTTGTCATTTTTCACATTGTTGCTTTCATGTTTCCAGGAGGCAAGAAAAGACGGTCATGAAGCTTGTTGTTGATGCTGAGACTGATGAAGTACTTGGTGCATCCATGTGTGGTCCAGATGCAGCTGAAATCATGCAGGTATCTTCTAAAAAACCTCTGAGGTTATCAGTTGCAACCTGCCTTGCATTTGGCACTTGATGTCAAATTCTCAAACATATATAATTGGTGTCTTCTTCTTTTTTTTACTGATAAATACTTGATGCCTTCAATAAGCCTCATCTTTTATTTATTTATTTTTATTAAAGCATGTAATAGATTTGTTTTGCCATTCCCCTCCAATATTTATTCTTGAATTGTTTTTTTTTTCCAATAAAGATGTTTTTTTGGTCGACATTGACAGGGTATTGCAGTTGCTCTTAGGTGTGGAGCGACTAAAGCTCATTTTGACAGCACGGTATGTTCCTGCTGAATAAAAGTTGCATGCCATCTATCTTCCCTATTTTGTAACTAGAGATAATAGAGGAAAATAACTAGGCACAATGGAGCCCATCTCGTCATCTGCAGAAGTGAACTTAAAGTGTTTATGTTGTATAACACTGCTTATCCCAGTAACTTTTTCATGTGGATACATCACGACAAACAGGGCTTGTTTACTTGATCGACATTTTTTTCTCTCAATATCTGTATGCACTTGGTCATGGCAAATTGCTAGTCCCTGTCCCTTGATTTGTGCTTCACAAGTGGTTTAAATTCTTATGTAGTCTTCAAATAGTTGAGTTTCTAAAGTCTGAACAAGGCCTTTGTCAAAAAAAATATAGCAACCGGCCTTTCTATGACACAATTGATAGCTGGCCTAGGTGTTGAACATCTGGTTCTCGAGTCATGATTAGTTGGTTAGATTGGTGGTAGCTTATAGACTTATTGGTGATTTCTTTTGATGCCAGGTTGGAATTCATCCTTCAGCTGCTGAAGAGTTTGTGACAATGCGCACCTTGACTAGGCGTGTCACTGCAGGAGTCAAACCAAAGATAAATTTGTGAATGTGATCCGGCATTCCATAATACTTTCTTTTTCAGCGAGATTTTTGCTGAAGAAATAGCATATCCTTAGTATACCTCGTATGCAGTCTATTCATGCTGCTGGAACCTTTTTATAATTCAATAAATGAGGACCAGCAAATTTCCAAATTGTTTGATATTTGTTTTTCCTCTGTAAAAAAATGCACATACTTGATTATGGAAAGTCCAAATGGGAAGTGGTATATAATGGGTTTACTTCACATTTCTTTCTACCAATTCTAAAGAGGAACTATGGGTTTGTATGAATCATGTAGGCCTATGTTTGCTATGGAGTGGCTTGTTAGTTTGGTGTAATTTTCGTCATTTAAACTTTTAAAGCCTTTAGTTATCTCTTACACAACCTTGTGTTATTGCCCACAGTAAAAAAAACAATAGGACCTAGTTCTGGAGATATCATTCTAATTATGTCAATATATTAAATAATGTTGCCAAGTGCAGTTTACATGCTTTGATGGGTTTGCAAAGTACTGACCTTTTATTTTTGCAAATATAATTTACTTTGATTCTCCTGGCCAAGATTAGAATTTGTACATGATATCATAATTCGCAATCCAGAAATTTTCATATGGGATAAAGAAGTTTACCAAAATTTTAAAAAAAGTAAGAAGTTTGGTTGATTTGCGTTTGGGGTAAAGAAGCGACATTTCTGATGGCGCCCTGGTGTGCAAATGGCGGAGGGAGATGATGACGCACCACGGTAGATGGCGCGTGCGTAAGGGAGGGCCATTACTCATGGCGTGCTCCATGTGGAGCCATGAACCATGGCGCGCTACAAGCGCATGCTGGCCTACCCAGCGCGATGGGACAACCCATGACAGCGATGGGACAACCCATGACAGCGTGCTCCATGTGGAGCCATGAACCATGGCGCGCTACAAGCGCGGATGGGACAAGATGAAGATGGAGCGCCATCATTGATGGCGCGTTCCAAGACGAGGAGCCACCAGCGATGGCGCGCTCCATGCCTGGCCAAGTAGAGTGCGCCATCATTTGTGGCGCGCTATTCCAATTTTCAACTTCTAACGACTACATTTCAACGGCTACATTTCAACGTCTCAATTCTCAACGGCTACATTTTTAACGTCTCAATTCTCGACGTCTATTTATTGCAATGCTAACTCTCTCTCTCTCTCTCTCTCTCTCTCTCTCTCTCTACACAAACACATAACTCTCTATCCTCTCTCTCACAGAAGACATTACTCTTTTTTCTATCTCTCACATAAGCACTCCTCTGAAGCTTGGAAGCGCAACTCTTCAAAGAAGCTAGTATCTCCCTCTTACAAGCTTTCAACTCCTCAAGGAAGCTAGTATCTCCCTCTGAAGCTTCTCTCCCTCTTACAAGTTCTCGCTCCCTATTAGCTAAACATTCTCAAACAACTTTTTTTTTTCTATGGATCATAATATAAAAATAGTATGCTCACATGGTGGTAGAGTAAATGGGTTAACTTACGAAGGAGGTGACACCCAATTTTTTACAACTTATCGCCATATTACTTTAGAAAATTTACGCAATTTAATTTCAGCGCATTTTTCTATTAATTATCAATTTATTTTTAAGTCTGTTTTTGGTTCCACATGTTTATTGATAGATGGTGAAGAAGCATGGAATTTTATTCTTGAGATTAATTCGCAATCACCTCATATTAGCTCGAACGATGTCCTTCTTATTTCTGGACCGTTTTCATCATCCGAGTAGGGTATCCACATAACCTATTGAAAGACAATTATTCACGATAAATTTGTACCAAATTATTAACTGGAATGACTATACTAAATTTGTTAGTTACCTCATTCCACTGCAACGTATCAAATTCTCCCCGATACAGTGAAACATCTCCGTGTAAATTATGATGTGGGTCCACTACATTTGTGGCCCATTGCGTAGCAAGCGAAAAAATTCCAATATCACTTGGAATGCTGGTTACAGGTCGACCAATAAAAAAATGTTCGTAGCACCATACCTACGACAGAAATAATTCGATATTTAAGAAAATGTATATAATTGAAATCAATTTAGATATTGATTTTCCATTACCTGAACCAGCGTCGCGCACCCACACAAATTTTTGGAACCATTCAATCTTGCAAATTCCGTCAAGCTGGCATATAGATACGCTAATGTAGCAGCTCCCCATGCATGACGAGTAGGTACTTTAAGATCATCTAAGAAAGGTAGCAGTCGTACGTTTATTCTATTTCCCTGTCCGTCGGGAAATAACATTGCCCAGGACAAACAGAGCAAATATGCTCTAGTACAGCAAAGTATCTGCAAATTATGAAACTAACATATTAAAATTAACTCGCTATTAAAATTAATAAATATTAGCCAAAATTACCAAGGAGGGACATACCCTGTAATCATTGACCGCGACTGGACCGTCAATAGTCCTATCTAAATCCATAAAGTTACCCCGAAGCCAAGTTATCGTGACAAAACTCATTGCTCCTAGGTCCGCAGGGGACGTAATACCTAGATATCTCCTGACTATTTCACATGGATTTAAATGTGTATCAAAATATATTGGTTCACCTGTAATAGGTAATCCAAGAATATTTGCGACATCCCAGAGTGTGATTGTCATTTCACAAACAGGCAACTGAAATCCGTTGCGTTGAGGCCACCGACGCTCAGCGAGACTAAATATGAGGTGAACATCGTGGACTAAAATTTGAATTTCATCCAGATAATGAAATCCAAATGAACGCACCAACTGCTTTTGAGCATCATTTAACTCCCATGTCTGATACCTTCTCTGAATCCTCCAACTTCCATGCTCCCGTGTTCGAGCCTCGGGAGGATAATCATATAACTACAAGCGAATTTTATTTGTTAAATTTATGTAAAATAAATAAATAATACAGAATAACGAGAGTTACCATTTTAAAATTTATCCTTCCCTCAAAAACCAACTTAGATATATGAATTTGTCTTTCATGTTTGACAACTTCTGTAATCGGTCCCCCGGGAATAAATCCGTCATTCGGTTGAGCCATCTGTTACATTTTTTCGAAAATACAATTAGTAATACAAATATTCAAATAAAATCATAATTTAATTTTGTTCAAGAGTTACTTACATGAGAAAAAGGAGGAGAAGATGAAGATGAAGATAAGAATGAAAATGAGGATGAAGAACAAGAGAAGAGGTTCTGCCTAAATTATGTGAAGAAGAAGAAAGAAGGAGAAGTTTATAAAGAAGAGGGAAACGAGATCCGGCCAAAACATTTTTCCTTCCCAACGTGACTCTCCAAAAAAATTTTCCGCGCCATCCTGCCATCCCAAACCCCAACGCGCCATCCTGCCATCCCAAACCCCAACGCACTGACCAGCCCTGACCCCAAGGAGCAACTGATGGCGCGCCATCATTGATGGCGCATTCTACCGACCCCCTGCTACTGACAACGACAACACATCGCGCGACCCGCGACCCTGCGACAGCGCAACGCGTTCTTCGACGTGACCCGCAGCGCGCGCCATCAATGATGGCGCGTCTTTTGACGCCTGAGCTGCCACCTCTGCAATGCCTGAGCTGCGACCTCTGCAGCGCACCATCAATGATGGCGCGTCTTTTCACGCTTGACAGGTGGCTTTGATGTGAGAGGGGAGGAGTCTGCCAGCGCGCGCCATCAATGATGGCGCGTCTTTCGACGTTTGTTTGTTTTTGTTTGTTTGTTTTTGTTTATTCTTTTACTTTCTTTGTTGTTTTAGCGCACAGAGCGCCATCGATGATGGAGCGCACTTCTCGTCGTCCTACCAAGTAGTCTCGCACCATGGGACTTGTCGCTCCGTTACTCGCATTGCAATTTTCTCAAACTTTTTACTTTTTCTATAATTTCGGTAAAATTCTTTACCCCCTATGAAATTTTCTGTTCGCAATCTCAGCAAAATTGCACCATCTTGGTTTGTATCGGAAAATACGATGCAAGTAAAGCTTTAAAACCTTTTGTACCCCTACCTTGCAAGACAGAGAAAAACCTGCACCTATGGTGCATTTACATCGATCCAAATCATGATGTTCCGCATTGCGTTCCTATGCATTAATGTAGCTTTACTTTCCTTAAAAAAGGTAAAGTACTTTAATACAATCAAACCAGCTCTAACCACTTTTAAGCTCTCCATCAAGTGTGAGTAAAATAGCAATCAAAGAAACTATAATTGTCAAGATATTGTAAAACAAAGAGAAGGAGATGGAGGAAATTATTTCTTCATTCACTTGTTTTGATCAACTTGACAAGAGCCTCTTATATAGGCTTACAAATGAGCTTACTATCATGATGACAATTAAATAGAATAATGCTAAAAACCATAGGTTATGGATAACCAAAAGGCATAAGTTATAGCCACCAAATAATAATGGTAATTTATCCATATTTACAACACTCCCCCCTTGGATATACACCATTAATTAGTTGGTGATATATGCGCTTTTGTTGCCTCATTAAAACCTTACTAAGAAAAAAAAATCCAGTGGAAAAAATTTTAGTTAAGGAAAAAGAGTACAACACGCAAAACAAAAGTATTATGTACAAATTATACTCCCCCTCGATACAATGGATCTGAAACAGCTAATTTGTCTGATGATTAAGTCGTCGCATGCCTATTCCGTGTACCAACTTCTGAAATGTGAAGTGCCTTGGTGAACAAATCGGCTAAGTTTTCACTTGATCTTACTTGCTTAACTTCGATCACTTTCGTCCTTTGGAGCTCATGTGCATAAAACAATTTTGGTGGAAGGTGCTTCGTTCGATCTCCTTTGATGAATCCCTCTCGGACTTGCGCAATGCAAGCTGCATTGTCTTCGAATATTGTTGTAGGCTTATCTGTAACTGTGGGTAGTTGACAATTTATCCTTATATGATGAATGATCGATTGCAACCACACACTTTCTCTTGTTGCTTCATGTAATGCAATTAATTCTGCATGGTTAGAGGAAGTTGCCACTGAACCTTGTTTTGTTGATCGCCAAGATATCGCTGCATGATTATTAATAAACACATAACCTGTTTGGGAACAACCCTTATGAGGGGCAGAAAGATAACCAGAATCTGCATAACCAACTAGATGAGAGTTATTAGTGGAATTACAGGAATAAAATAATCCCATGTCAGTTGTTCCACGAAGATATCTCAGTATGTGTTTAACTCCATTCCAATGTCTAAGTGTAGGTGCAGAACTATATCTAGATAATAAATTAACAGAGAAAGCAATGTCTGGTCTTGTGCATTGTGTTAGATATAGTAGTGCTCCAATAGCACTTAAATACGGCACTTCAGGACCAATAACTTTTTCATCTTCTCCTTTTGGTCGAAATTGATCTTTATCCAAATCCAGACTCCGTACAACCATAGGTGTACTAAGTGGATGTGCTTTGTCCATTCTGAATCGTTTCAAAATTTTTTCGATATATCGGGATTGATGCACTAATATTCCACTAGAACTTCGTTCTATTTGCAAACCGAGACAAAGCTTTGTCTTTTCCAAGTCTTTCATTTCAAATTCTTTTTTCAAATAGTTTGCAGTTTTCTCTAATTCTGTAGGAGATCCGATTAGGTTTATATCATCCACGTATACTGCTACTATCGAAAATCCATTCTCGGATTTCTTAATGAAGATACATGGGCAAATTTGACTATTTTTATATCCTTCCTTAGTCAAATATATACTAAGACGATTATAGCACATTCTTCCGGATTGTTTCAATCCATATAATGCTCGTCTAAGTTTAATTGAGCACATGCCCTTTGACTTAGTCTCTGGCATTGTAAATCCTTCTGGAATTTTCATATAGATGTCAGTATCTAAGTCTCCATACAAATATGCAGTTACAACATCCATAAGTCTCATATCAAGATTTTCAGAAACTGCGAGACTAATTAGATATCTAAAAGTAATAACATCCATAACTGGAGAGTATGTCTCAACATAATCAATTCCAGGTCTTTGAGAGAAACCTTGTGCTACAAGTCGGACTTTGTATCTTTCAACTTCGTTTCTCTCATTTCATTTTCTCACGAACACCCATTTAAAACCAACAGGATTTATGCCCTTTGGTGTTTCCACTATAGGTCCAAATACACCACGTTTTTCTAAAGATTTTAATTCTGCTTGAATAGCATCTTTCCACATTGGCCAATCTTTTCTTTGTCGACATTCATTTATACTACGTGGTTCATTTTCACAATCATCGTTGTCCTTTGATATTTCAGTAGCTACTGCATAGCTAAATATGTCATCGATGATAAGTGCTTTTCTATTCCACAATTCACCTAAACATGCATGGAATATCGAGATCTCTTCATTTTCAGGTACCTGTGCCTCTCTAGAGGCATCCATAGGCATTTCAGTGAATTTGGAAACATGCACATCTTCATTATCTATTTTCGGAGCTCCAGCCACTATCGGGCTTTTATCAGGACAAAATGTTTCATTTACTCTCCTCTTTCTAGTAGCACTATCCTTGGAACCTATAGGTCTACCACGCTTTTGACGTGTAGTAGTAGATTCATTTGCCGTCTTGTTTAGATTTTGTTCAACATGAACATTAATTCTGGCTGGCACATTTCTAGCTGGCACATGAGATCTAGTTACCTTTGCGGTATCATTAAATGCATCAGGTAATTGATTTGCAATTTCTTGCAAATGTATCATTCTTCTTGTCTCATAATCACATTGTGGAGTTCTTGGATCTTGATGAGATAGAGTAGGCGTATTCCATGTCAATTCACGTCGTTCATTAGCAATGGATTGTTCTGTATGAACAATTTGTTGCTTACCTCCCCCTAACGGCGGGAAGACTCTCTCATCAAATTGACAATCTTCAAATCTTGCAGTAAAGACATCACCAGTCATTGGTTCCAAATACCTTATTATGGAGGAAGATTCAAAACCAATGTATATTTCCAAACGTCGTTGGGGACCCATTTTAGTTCGTTTGGGAGGTGAAATTGGGACATATACTGCACATCCAAATTTTCTCAAATGTGAAATGTTGGGTTGTCTACCACTAACAAGTTGTATGGGTGAAAAAATATGGTAGGCAGTTGGTCTAAATCTAACTAGAGATGCAGCATATAAAATAGCATGTCCCCAAGCCTCAATTGGCAGATTAGATTGCATTAGTAGAGGTCTAGCTATAAGTTGGAGATGTTTAATAAATGACTCAGCTAACCCATTTTGTGTGTGCACATGGGGAACAAGATGTTCTACCTCAATCCCTAATGATGTACAATAATCATCAAATACTTGTGAGGTAAATTCAGCGGCATTATCAAGTCTAATTGACTTAATCGAGTTATCAGGAAACTGAGATCTAAGTTTAATAATTTGGGCCAAAAGACGAGAAAATGCAAGATTTCTAGTAGACAATAAACAAACATGTGACCACCTAGTAGATGCATCTATGAGTACCATAAAATATCTAAAAGGACCACTAGCAGGATGAATATGACCACAAATGTCTCCTTGTATTCTTTGCAAGAAACTCGGAGACTCATTCTTAACTTTTAGGAAAGATGGTCTGGTTGTAAACTTTCCTTGTGAACATGGAACACATAGGTGATTCTTTGGTAAACCAAGATCGTGATTTTTTAATAAGTGTCCGCAAGAATTATTAATGATCCTCTTGAACATAGTTTGTCCCGGGTGACCTAAACGGTCATGCCAAATGGTACATAAGATAGGATCATTGACTTTATGTTTTGCCACATTCATATGTGATTCAATTATACCAATGGTGGTGTAATACAAACCCACCGAGAGACAAGAGAATTCTTCTAATGTGAGCTTTTTGCTCCCAACATTAGATGTGATACATAGTGTCTCTTTATTGTTATTATTTCGAGTTTCAATATGATATCCATTTTTGCGTATATCCTTGAAACTTAGCAAATTTTTTTGAAATTGCTTGAATATAACGCATTTTGCAAATGGATTTGAGTGCCATTAGGTAACATAATGTGTGCTCTTCCAAAGCCCTCAATTATATGGGCTGGTCCAGCTATTGTTGATACTTTATGCATGTCAAATACTAAATTTGAGAAAAACTTTTGATTCTTCAAAATCGTATGTATTGTAGCACTATCTACCAAACACATATCCAAGTCATTTTTCTCCCTTCGTATATCCATACCTTCAATATGAAAAAATATTTATGAACATATACTCAACTAACACAAATATAATAAAAGTAATTAAGCATACCAAACGATAACATCATACTATAGAGATGCAACTTTCAAATACATAACAAAGTAATGACATATTCTTCAACAAACTCTCATGGCCTAGATAATCCATGATAGTAACTAAAAACAAAAAAACATGACTTCAAATGTAAAAAGTTCATAATACTTGAAGTAAAACATATGTCGACCGAGTGCTCATTCAATGGAAGGTGGATTCGCCAGCATTTCTTCAAACTGTTCATTGGTAATCTGATTCCCATTTTGATCCTCAAAAAAATCGGAACAATTCAATTGAGTGATGTCAAGTGGCTGGTCATTGTCCCAATATGCTGTCATATTTACTTTCATTTTCTTCGATTCTTTGAATTTGTCAACCTCTTGTTGATTAGTCCGACATTGCTTAAACCAATGTCCATTTTTGCCACATTTATGACAAGCAGTACTAACATTATTTGGTTTATATTGAGGATTTGAATTCCCTTTGTTAGAGGGTGCTGTCCACTTGTTCCATTTGGTCTTTTGTGAACCACTATTTTCGCCTTTGTTATAAGGCTGATAACCATGACCATACCTCCAGCCATAACTTTTTCCTCTTCCACGTCCTCTTCCACGTCCTCTACCACGACCTCTGGTAGCCCCAAAATTTGCATTTGCTTCAGGAATTTCCATTGACCCAGTTGGTCTAGAGTTGTGGTTTTACATGAGAACATTGCTATTTGCCTCTGCTACAAGGAGACAAGTCACCAGTTCAGAATATTTTGTGAAATGTCTTTCACGATATTGTTCCTGCAAAAGCACATTACTTGCATGAAAAGTGGAGAGGGTTTTCTCAAGCATTTGAGCCTCTGTTACTTTTTCTCCGCACAACCTAAGGCGAGAAACAATATTAAACAGAGCAGAATTATATGCTTTAACAGTTTTATAGTCTTGGTATCTCAGGTTCAACCATTCACTTTGAGCAATCGGAAGGATTACCATCCTTTGATGGTCAAATCTATCCTTTAGAGATGTCCACAAACTCAATGGATCATCCTCACATAGATATTCTGCCTTTAGATCATCATGGATATGATGTCGTAGGAAAATCAAAGCCTTAGCCTTTGCTTCAGAAGATTCTTTATTTTCCTTCTTAATAGTACCATCAAGCTTGTTGGACTGCAAGTGCAACTTCGCATCCAATTGCCATGATAAGTAATTGTCTCCGCTTACATCAAGAGCCTTGAATTCAATCTTTGCAAGACTCGACATCTATATAGCAGAAATAATTATATTAGAGATAAATTAATTTAAATAGTAAAATTGACAAGTGCTTTCAATATTACAAATTTTCACATATGCCACAATGTGATTAAAAGCTATCAAAAATATTATGTCATATATTTATCACATATACAACAATGTGAACATTATATAATAATCTTTAGGTCCTCATGGTTTGTATTTTGGGTACTTTTTCATAATACGGTTCACATATACAACAATGTGAATTGGTACCTTGTAAAAATAATAATAATGAAAATATCAATTTCATGTAGTCTAATTTCATATAGTCTAATTTAATGTTCAAAAATAATAATGGGTTTACAGACAATAGCATTTAGCAAAGATGAAAGAAAGATCCATCATCCTTATCCCACAAGTTGTATTGCTACATCCTCCATTAAACTTGTGTATGAAAGCAAATAATGCTTCTGGAAGGAAGAAAAAGATAGAAAGTGAGGGAGCAATTTCTAAATAGACTATTTATCATGGCTTCATCAAAACCCTACCAATTTGTTACGGGATGTGAGTTTGTTCTGATTTATGCATCTGATTCGTGAATCCATTGTATAAAAAGGCTTCTTTATGAATCTTGTGACTGAATTCTATTATTTTATTTTTTTTTAAAATGAAATACCAAAGTATATTCCTTTCCTTTCTTCCCGTGAACCAAAGGAAGTTGAAAATTTTAGAACATGCATGGGTTATAATTTTTCAAAAAGGCATAATAATAATAATACACTAGAAAACAAGTAGATATAAAGCTAACGAAACATGCATAAAGAATATGTAGATACATACATCATGAATTGGAACTTTGTTTGTCTCATATAAAATATTAAAAGAACAATTGGTACTTAAGATTACTAAAATATGTATCTATGTATGCAAAAACTAAACTCACCTTAAGTTTACTAAAATATGTACCTATATATGCAAGACTAAACTCAACTTAGAGAATGGTGCTGATAACGTATTGTAAAACAAAGAGAAGGAGATGGAGGAAATTATTTCTTCATTCACTTGTTTTGATCAACTTGACAAGAGCCTCTTATATATAGGCTTACAAATGAGCTTACTATCATGATGACAATTAAATAGAATAATGCTAAAAGCCATAGGTTATGGATAACCAAAAGGCATAAGTTATAGCCACCAAATAATAATGGTAATTTATCCATATTTACAACACAAGAAAGTTTTTACAATATTTAAAAAAATTTAAAGTGGATTATCAAAATTATTCTTAATTTATAAGTTAATATATAAATTTTATTTTTAAAAAAGTTAATAAATTGAGGATTAGTTTTGATAACCCATCTTAAAATTGGGTGACTATAAAAAGTCTCTTTGACGATTACAATTCCCAATAATCGATTTGGCTGCGGTGTTGTTTGCTACACTAACTGAATACTTGTCTATTCTGAACTAGAAAATTGTAGTGACTTACATAATTGCTTGGAGGGTACTTGTCTATGTCAGGATTTTATATGGGCAGCGTCGGATCGGGCTTGGTTTTGACCAAATTTGATCGGATCTGCGTGTCTCGGGCCATGCCAGTTAGAAAATTCGGTCTAGATCGGATTGGACTCGGAGAGTGTAACCCAAATCCAGCACGACCCACAATTTAAAAAAAAAAAAAACAAAAAAAAAACGGGCGAACGAGCGTTGGCTCTTTGTTTTCTTGTTTTTTAGTTTTTAGTTTTTTTTTTTTTTGAAAAAAAATCCAAAAACATTGTTGGGTTTTAGGAGGCTATAAGCTTTAGGCATTTAATTTTTTTTTTAATGTAAATAAAGAACTTTACAAATTTTATTTATTTGCGAAATTTAATATAACTTTTTTTTGTTTGAAATAGTGAAAGTACATATTTTATTTTTAATTTGATCTTATATCTTCATGTTTTTTTTCTCGAATCTTTGTTGCGGTCATATTCAAATTTTAGATTTCAGAAAAAATATATCTAACTTTTCAATATTTGATTGTTTCATTCTTCAGCTCACGTAGCATTCTCTATAGTAAAAGATTGAAAGTCCAATTCATTAACGCTGTCACTTTCGTCTCTTAAGAATTTGCTTGGATTGAAGGAAAAAAAATAAGCAGAGATAAGTGGGGTTAAATGAAGGAAAGTTAAGTGAGGGAGATGAAAGTCAACACATAACATTGCTTAGATTGGAGGGTGAGTTAAATGAGGTATGTTTAATAACACTTACTTGGATTGGATATTTTGAGTGAAAGAATGATTAATATCCCTATTACATGTGATATAAAATTGCACAAAATATGTGGTCCTCAACTCAGCAGATGAATAAAATATATGTGATCATCAATTACCTCTCCAATTTTTTTGATATACATGGACGATTTTTTTATGCATCAAATATATGTGGTCGTCAACTCAAGAGATGTATCAAAAAAGGGCGCTGCTATGTGGACCGCGCTTTTGGCCGACAGTCCACGTGGCCATCTTCCGTTGGCAGGTCTACTGACGGTGGTCCCCATACAAATAGGAGGGATGAATAGAGTTCGGCCATATAGGCCCGCGGTCACGCCTACGGGCAGAAACCGCGGACCATTTATCATTTCCGATCAAAAAATTGTCGTCATTTTTTTATAATTTTCAACGAAGAGTAATAAGTGAAAGCGGGAAGAGATGACGCACATGAACGCCATGATGTTGAAAGCCAGGAAGATGGAGCAGTATGTTAAAGCTAAAAAAAAAAATCACAATATTTTATATGATAAATAAAAAATATTTAAGTTTTTTTAAACAATAACTCCTCATTTCTCTCTGATGATCATGGTCAGCCCCCTCCAAATAAGCTCCACGTAAGTAGAAAAACCGTCCCAACAAAAAAAATGCAATAATCTGCTCAACCTCAGTCATCCACCATCAACTTCTCGACTTAGGTTGCACCATGGGGAAACCACATCTTGTTAGCCTTTCATTTTCCTCCACTTGGAACTGCCAGCGAATTCCAAACCAACACTGCGACCTCACAACTGACACTCGCTTCTTTTACCTCAACAATTTGTGACAACAATTGCAACCTCCGTAACGAACTCCGAACCCACGTGAAACTTCCTGGAACAAAAGCCTATTTTAGTTCACCTAATGTAGGGTTAATTAGTTGTACCCCCTATGGTTTATACGTATTTTGGTAACTGTTTTCGTTGTTTCAAAAATAAAGAACACGCCTGACTGCTTAATTTTTCACTCATTTTTTTATATGCACGAGGGGGTACAACTAATTAACTTTGGAAAAACTATACTTTTGGTCGCTGAATGTTTGTCTGACCAAAGTTTTAGTTGCTCAAAGATATTTTCCAAAAATTTAGTCACTGAATGTTTGGTCTTCCAAAAAAATGGTCACTCTGTTAAATTGTTATTTGTTTTATTAACGATTTTTGTTGACATGACATGTTATATGTCATGTTAGTCGTTAAGTATGACGTGACACATCCACGTGGGCTATTTTTGGATTTTATCTTGCAAAAAATTTCGTTTGGGTATTAAGTTATGTGTTATGTTTCAATGTTTATGACATGGTATTTTATTTTTTTATTTAAAAAAAAAACTTAATACCCAAACGAATTTTTTGAAAAATAAAACTAAAAAATAGCCCACGTGAATGTGCCACGTCATACTTAACGACTGACATGGCACACAACATGTCATGTCAACAAAAATTGTTAATAAAACAAACAACAATTTAACAGAGTGACCATTTTTTTGAACGGCCAAACATTCAGTGACTAAATTTTTGAAAAATATCTTTGAGTGACTAAAACTTTGGGCAGGCAAACATTCAGTGACCAAAAGTATAGTTTTTTCAATTAACTTTATAAACCAGGGGGACGTTCTTTATTTTTAAAACAACAGGAATAGTTAACAAAATACGTACAAACCATAGGGGGGTACAACTAATTAACCCCCCTAATATATTGTAAAATGAAGTTTAGCCTAGCAGCTAAGGCGGATGCACCTCCTCTGATGTTGCAGATTCGAGTAAGGAGAGTGTCATTTAATTCTTCTTTGGAAGAATTAAGTTGTGGGAGTGGTGGTCGGGTGCATGAGACCTCCGGGTTGGATTGGAACTCGCCTCCACTAGGACTCGAACTCCGACCATGCGGCCCAAGTGGTCGGAGTTCGAGTCCTAGTGGAGGCGAGTTCACCACAATTACCCATATATATATATATACATATATATATATATATATATATATATATATATATATATATATATATATATATGTCACTTTTCGATCCTGATATACGTATTCTTTCATGAATTCTGTATAGCATGTGTATAATTCTGTATATTATTTATTAATGGTTGCATGTAGCTTTTAAGCTTGTCATTAGTGGAATGGATAGAGATTAGGGATTAGGGTTTTCTTTAACCAACCCCTATTTATATTCTCTTCCTCACTCTCTCTCTCCTCATTCACTCTTCCATTTATTTTCCTCAACTACCACCCATAGGCAAGTACACCTTGCTCAAAAGTGGAGATTAGCAAATTTTTTATTTTTGATTTTTTTTCTTGATATAATTTATCTATAATGTTCTTCTCTTGATTCTCTACAAGTTTGGTTCTTGAAGTCTTTGATTTTAATGGCTAGATTTGTGTAGATCTGAGTTCCTAAAACTAGGGTTTCACGGGTTTACATGGTTTTGATCTATCATACTTGGCTATTTTTTGAAAACTAATGGTCCTATGTTGTAGAAAATTTGATTCTATGCAATTTTGACCTTTGGAAAGTTAGATTTCGACTTGTTTGAAGGAAGTTATGGCCGAAACAATATTAGGGCATCTCCGAGGTTCGCCTGTGCTGGCTCTGGCAGGGATGATGAACAGTCCCCTGCGGTCGCATAAGCAATAGAAGTCGTATGGCATTTCCAGCCGCATGAGCCTTTCGTACCGCATGGCATTTTCAGTCTCATGAGCCTTTCGTGCCGTATGGCATTTCCAGCCGCATAAGCTTTCATGCCGCATGGCATTTCCAGCCGCATGGCATTCCCAGCCGCATGAGCATTTGAGCCGCATAAGCAATGGCAGCTGCACGAGCATTTGAGCCGCATAAGCTTTTCCAGCCGCATGGCGCTGGGCAGTTTCAGCCGCATAAAGTTCATTTCGGACCGCATGACCCGCATTGGCTGAGCCGCATGAGACTCAGTCTTTCCTGGTCGCATAAGGCCCAATGATTCTCCAGTCGCATAGGACTTAGCTCCCCAGCCGCATGCGCCTGTTTCCCACTGCCGCATATGCATGATTTTTCCCAGCTGCATGAGCATCTCCTTTCCTTGCCGCATAGGCCTTAGCTGCAGGGTTATTGCCGCATATGCTTGTTGGTTCCTGGCCGCATGAACCTCGGCCGCATGTTCTTTTATGTCTTAGTCCTCATTTCAGAGCTGACTACCTATGTGATGGCTGGAAAACCCTATGTGTGTACTGAGGTACAATTTATGTGAGCACCGAGGTGCAATCCTAAGCGCTAAGTGTTCTTAGGTGATACCTGCCAGTACTCCCAAGAGTCCAACATTTACATAGCAAATAGTCGGTAGCAATGACGTGGTATGTGATGGTGTGTTGCATTACACCGAGAAGGGAGAACATACGTATGACTCCTTGAGCCAGTATGGATCCCTTCTTGGGGTACTCGTACGATGTACGACATCTAGAGGAGTGAACATGTGACCATGACATGTGAACTCTGAGGATAACCTAGGGATTAACTAGACAACTTACTTGGTAGATGCATTGGGTGGGAAGAATCCCGAGATCGTGCCATACTAGCCACCCCAGGTCCAGTCCTGACGTGTCGGGTTGGCCGCCACGGATATGGTTTCATTCGCCTATAGCGGATAGCTATATCCGGCTCCTACGAGCTATGTGTTAAATGTTTTAGCGCGGTAGTCCTCTGGGGGATTGGTGCATAATCAAAGTGTTATATGTCTTATGGTTTGGCTAGCCCTGCTGGGTTGACACGATCAGAGAATTCCTTTTAATCAGGATCGCGGGGATAACTCTGCCAAATATAGAAAGCTGCAGGAATGAATGGCCGCTCGAAAAACGACTTGACTGTGCTTGAGCCTTCCGTTAGTAGCCGAAGGACATGGACTATCATGGTGCGTGGTCCAACCCATGTCCTTGTTTGGTTGTTGGGTTGGTTTAACGTGCCAGGACAGGCTGTGGACCGAGGTTACGACCGGATGCTTATTATTATTATTATTATTATTATTAATTTATGCTTGGATTTTATCTCACTATTTTGTGCTCCCTTGTGGTACTTGCTATTCGGGGCTGATCCCGCTGGTTTTGTTTGGCCAGATCGCGTAGCAAAGCCTGAGGATCCAACCTTCTTTCCAGACGTCAATGGTGCATACTAGAAGCATGGCTGGCGGGGGACTCGAGTGGGTTTCTCCTCCACCACTATATTATCTTTACTTATGTCCTGGCGTTTAGCCTCCGACACCTGTTTAGCCGGCAAATCTGGATATTTTGTCCTCGTATAATTTGTAATTAAATCAGACTGCAGCTGAGTACAATTATGTAACTTTGACTCTCTGGGCTAGCTAACTTCTAAAGCTAGATCCCCATGACCATTTTGATGAAGCGTCTAGGACGCCTTACTGCTTTATCTCATATGTTTATTAATTGATGTTTTCTTGCTTGAATGGTTGAGACATAAATGTTCTGTGTGACCGTGGAGACTTGAATGTAGCATACACCCCCTTGTCTCTTGACAGCCACGATCGTCGTATGACGTTTGTATACCTCATATGGGGTAGCTGGCCTAGTCCGTCTCTGTATTTTGGTACTTGGGCGTGACAATATATATATATATATATATATATATATATATATATATATATATATATATATATATAGCCTAGTGGTTAAGAGAGATGCATGCGGCCCGAGTGGTCAGGAGATCGATTCCCGGTGGAAGCGTTCGCCATAATTACCTTCTTTCAATATATATATATATATATATATATATATATATATATATATATATATATATATATATATATGAGTGCTCTAGAACCAGCCGGCTGGTTTCGTATTATGAAACCAACCTATGTTATATATGTTGGATTGGAATTGAATGATTGAGATTAGATGACCTAAAAAGGTGGTGGGGTCTATACCTTTTAATCTTAACCACTAAAATTTTAATCCAACTCATTATGTCACGCCCCGAGTCGACAAACCGCTCGTCCCCGGTGTTACTTTGCCGATTCGATCGTCCTCGCTAAGGCGTGATGCCGTACGAGTCTGGAATTGCACTCGTACAAGGCAAGAACGTTACGTTGTATTTCATATTAATATGCCAAGTTAAAACTTCACAAATCACATCAGAATATAAGACACTGTATAGAAAGATAGAAATGCTTTTCATTCATAGCTTGCAACGAAGTGCAAGTCGTAATTACATTGGATGTCGTTACGGCTACATTGATTGAAAACAGAAAGAAATACACTCGACAAGTTGCCTGAACTAACGCTTGCCATCCCATGCATTCGCCCCTTTATACATAAGCCGTCGATTGAATTGGCTTCAAAATACTTCAATATAGGAAGAGCTTCAAAACGCCTCTCCGTACTTCAGCTTCAGTTTAGTTGGGAGCGCCCGCCGCACCTGGAGAAATTGGAGGAATGGGATTAGCACACTTGCTAAGTGGACGAGACGAACCCACTCGTCTAAATCAACTCTGATTGTTAGGGTAGGCATGCTTTAGAGTTGTCTTTCTATTAGAACTAAATGAATTCAGTTCATATTCGATAGCCATCTTTGAGTAATAAAGCATATAGTGAAACATAGCAGTTTCTCATATTTCTTACCACGACCGTGCTCGTCCCTGCATGAAAACAGAGATAATATTTACAACTACATAAGACAATAGGTGAGCATGCTACTATCTTATATGCAGTCATTGATGTTACACATCACGTAGGACTATCTCAACGGTATTTCGGCCCGCTCAGTCTAGGTTGCAAGCCTGACTGACGGTCCCGCGATGCATCAGTGCCGAAGCACGATTATTCATTCCCCCTAGGTCGATTCGATTCCGATGCCCCGGATACCGATTCGAGGAAAAATATCAACTTGTGCACAAGCTGTCCATGACCATGGCAATGCGTGAACAGTTTTATATATGCAAACAGTTTTGTATAGCGCGGACAATATTGAACGGCATTATCATTTCTTCTAACTTATGCAACGATTCATTTTTCTCCAAGCCGTACTCCCGATTTAGCATCCCGTAGGCACCAAATTGTCCGAGGCATCATAACCCATAATCGACGTTTCGTATTATTTTGCAGCACGTGAAATAGTCTATCTTTTTACTAGAACCTTAAACTTTCTGGTTTATGTGATAGACTTGTATTTTCAGAGTGAATTACTCTAAATCGATACGTTTTTCCCGAGTTCTTGAACTTAGTGGATTGGCATGCAATTAACTTGGCATCTTTCGATTTGAATGAATTCGAGGCAACGAATTAGTTTGCGGGACAGAGTAGAAAAGAAGGGGCCGAACCCACCGTTTACTTTGCTCGTGCCGATCGTCGAAGCGCTTCGCAATGTCAAGCTTTAGTTACGCGAGCTCCTGCAATGGCACCAACACTTTGTTAGAATTCCTTCTTTTTTCTTTCTTCGAAATTTGTAATTGCATCCATAAAAACGACGCGAAAGCACTTCATCAAGCCCAGCGACAAAAGCTCCAAGAAAACCATACAGCGGTCCGGTCCCGTCGAAGGGACTCTTATAGAGAGCTCACTCGTCGAGACGCAGCCCGCTGCATCTAGGACTTATTCCAACAGAAGTCGTTCCATTAGTTGGATCGATTCTCGTAACTTTCGTCCAAATCAATTTGAATCGATGCCGCAAGGCGTTATCGTTTACCAAGCTTAGCGATCGAGTCAGATGGCCGTCTAAGTTCCCGGCCGATCTGACTCGGCGTAAGCATATTATGAAGTTCCGTCGCCTATCGAAAGCGGGGCGCTACATAATATACCACTAAGAAAAAGTTTCGTCCCGAAACTTAAGAACAAGAGTCTGACCTTAATTTAGACAAACAACGCAGGGTATTTCTCTTTCATCTCCGCCTCCATCTCCCATGTCGACTCCTCGACTGAATGGTTCCGCCAAAGCACGCAGACCAACAACATCGACCGATTTCGTAGCACCTTCTCCTTGCGATCCAAAATTTGAATAGGCTCCTCTGAGTAAGACAAGTCAGTACGTAGCTCCAACTGATCGAAGCTAACCACATGACTAGGATCGTGCACGTATTTTCGAAGTTGTGAAACGTGGAAGACATCGTACACATCAGCCAAGGCAGGAGGTAGTACGATCCGATAAGCAACCGTTGCAACTCGTTCGATGATCTCGAAGGGGCCTACAAATCTCGGGCTTAACTTGCCTTTAACGCCGAACCGCATCACACCGTGCATGGGCGTTACTTTCAGAAACACATGGTCCCCGACCAAGAACTCTAGCGCTCGTCGACGAAGATCTGCATAGCTCTTTTGTCGACTTTGTGCGATGCGGAGTTTATCTCGAATCAAGCGGACCTTTTCGACGGCCTGCTCCACCAGTTCCGATCCAAGCACTTGTCGCATTCTGACTTCATTCCAGCATATCGACGAATGACACTTCCTCCCGTAGAGCGCTTTATATGGAGCCATCTGAATGCTCGACTGATAGCTGCTGTTATACGCAAACTCCGCAAGCGACAAATGCGTATCCTGTCACGACCCGCACCCTAAAGTAAGGGCACGAGACGTGGGTACGTCCAGCCTACGCTGCAGTGTCGGCGGTAGAACGCTGTCCTAGGTCACATCATCTAACAGTTAAAGGTAATACACAGTTATACTCCCCGAATGGGGGTGACATAACAGAAAATAACTCAATCATAACTAAGGTAGAACAGGAATGAGATAGAAAGATAAAGATAGATAATATCCAGGAATGTAACATCACAGAGATACAAATCCAGAATTCTAAGTGACTAAAAATAAATACATAACTCAGAAATATCCCAGAATCTAAATACAGTGATCCAAAAGGTAAGGACAGCCCTAATCTAGAGAAATATCATCCACTGCTAGCAGGTCCAAGTCACTAGTGATGTCTAGTGCTGCACCAAGAGGGATAGACATCAGAGCCTCATCATTCACTGTAAAATTTTCAACAGGTCCAGTCAGGACAGGAGCGAGTACAGTATATCTCAACAAAATCATAACCGGTTAGGAAATATAAACATGCTAGAGAGTAAGATACAGGATCTGAAGAAATAATATGATAAAAAGAGAGAGACTGTAAGTAAATAGCTACAATATATAGAGAACTAACAGTGCTAGTGATTCAGAGCACAAGATGGTTATGTAGACGGCACGATGTTATACACGAGTAATCTACAGAGGTTGTACACGAGTAATCTACTGGGTTGAATGCATAACCACTTCTACTTCTCCGCCCCAATCAATACACAAGGATCCAGCTACGTTATGTTATTGTACACGAAGGTCATGTGAAACAATGATTATACACGATTCACACGTTTCGTACACGAATGTAACAAATACAAGGAGTACACGATGTTCCCGATAAAGTACACGAACACGAATACCCGATGTATCCGCTAAGGGGGATAACATCGCACAACCAGATCCATATAGTACTAATCCGTGTTTCCAACGTGTCAGCATCATGTAAAGTAATCTAAAGCAGGAATATAATCCTAAACAAGATATGAAATGATCAGAGAATGTACTCGCCTGCTAACTGAAAGTCCGAGATGAAAATACTGTCCGAGGAGTGGTGTCTGGCTCCTATTAGAACAACACAAGTCACAACGAGTCCAGAATGGTAAATAATATGTACTACAATGCGTTCTACATGAATCTAGGTCAATCTAGACCAAAGTCAACTCTTGGTCAACTCTGGTCAACCCTAGAAGTCAAACTAGGTCAACCAAGTCAAACCTAAGTCAAACTAGTCTATACTAGACTCACTAGTCTATTCTAGGTCTAACAAGACTACACAAATCTAACTAGACTCTATACTGACACACAGATACACCCATAGGCTAAGAGCCTAGGCCATAGGCTATACCATGCCTATGAACCAAACCATATATCACATACACAAATCAAAAATATATCTAATATCTAATACACTCTAATATAGGATACACATATTGATCTATTTATATAAGCTAATATAGCAATACATATAACATATATGCTACTATATGCATATCACATATACATTATATATCAAATATATATATTAATACACACACATTGATATATTAGATATGATACCTATGTATATATATCTCAAGTACATATATACATGTACATATGTATAGAGAAGGGAGGACACATGTGCTCATGTGTCATTTGTGTGAGACACTTAAAATCAGTGAGACATGAGGGTAATGGAAAAAAACAGGAAACAAACTTGGAATCAGTGAGAATATATATCCTGCATTCTGTGAGCTAGCACTGTAAGTGGCAATAGGAAAAACAGGAAAGGAAATCATTCCAATCTACTATTCAATAAGAATGTTTTTAAAACTCAGGTTTTTACAGGAATCAGTGAAGCCTATTCACTCTGGAAAACAGTGAATCATTTGGGTGTTTATGTGAATCAGTGAAGTTAACTATGGGTAAACAGTGAGTAGGAAACATTGAGTGTGATACACATTTGTGTGTGCAAAAATAGGAATAGAAAACAGGGAAGGAAATCAGTAAAGTGTTCAGAGATTTCATCTCAGGTTCTGGATAACCATTTCCCCCATTCAAACACTGAAACTTCATTACAAAGCATGGGAATCACATTAACTCATTCAATTTCAGTTTTCGAAAAGGAAAGGAAATCAGTGAATGGGAACATGTGTGTGTTTGAAAGGAGACTTGACCCTGTGAAACAGTGTAGGAATCCTGAAATCAGTAAATGGAAATTCTGGAAAATACTGCATATGTTGTGTGCACCTGTGTACTGTGAGTGAGGCAACGAAAAAAATAGGGAATAACAGGAACCCACTTCTCAGTTATAGCAAACAGTTCAGGAAAACCATGAAGTCACAGTTAAGAAAAAGGAATCAATTCAATGAATAACTCATTCATTCCAATCTCAGTTAAATTAAGGAAGAAAACAGGGAAGAATTATTTCTCAGTTAAAGAATGGAAAGGGAATCAAAATCAGTTTAAAGGGAACTAAATACAATTGCAAAAAGGAAAGAAAATCAGTTAATGATAAATCATTTAAATCTCAGGTTAGGAAAGCAGTTTACTGTTCAGGTTAAGGAAGATTAGTTCAGGATAATTTAGAGAACAAATTCTCAGGTTAAAGAATTAACCATTCAGTTAACAGTTAATGAATCAAACATTCATTCGACTTAATTGAAAAAAAGAAAGGAAATCAAAAATCAGTTCATAAAAGTTCAGTTAGAGGGAAGAACTCAGGAAATAGGAAAAACCCAACTCAGTTCAGCTAACCAAATCCTCATTCCCAAACCAAAAACCAAATTCGAATGTAAATACTTCATTCCTATGAATCAACAGACATGTGGGGGTGATTTACAGAGAAATAACATCAATAAACAGGGGTTTAATAGTTAGGAAAATACTGAAAAATACAAGTATCAGAAATGTATCAGTAATGAATACCATTTAACCCATGTTCAAATCCAAATTCATCACAACAACTAAACTATCATGTAAACCTAATCTATCATAGATAATTTGACATGTTAGGATCTAGATTAGTGTAACACCCAGTTTTCCAGATGAGGGTAATTTTGAAATTTTGTAATTTCAATTATTATTTAATGATATTTATTTCATATTATGATTTTAGTGATTTTTAATTATTTTTTTAAAACTATTTAAATCATGACTTATGATTTTGGTGTTTGACTAGTGTAACCTTAGAGCCTAGCCATGTGATTAGGATGTTTGACTAGTACATTTTAGCCTAGAGAGTATTTATGTCACTTTTGAATTATTGGAATTTAATATATTTTATTAGGAATTTAAATAATTTATTGTGAATGGTGTGATTTAAATATTATTTTAATTTATTTTTATGTGGTCTAGTTTAGCCTAACCTAGATTAGTCCTAGCTAGTCATGGTTAGACTAAGTTAGATTGAGATTGGTCATTGTTAGTCATGGCTAGTCATGATTTGTGATTTGATTAGTTATTAGTCATATTGATTAGTTAAGACTAGTGATAGGCTACCTAGGTTTCATCTAGCCATTGATTAGCCTAGAATGGTGGAGAACTATTAGATCAACTCTAACCCTAGATATTAGGGCAGCCATCTTGGGATCCCCTCCCTATTTAATCCCTCTCAAATCCTTTGCCTCTTTACATCATTCTCTTCCTCCTCAAGAACAAGGTGAGCTCAACTTTATTTTTCCATAACTTTTCCATTCCTCATCCTTTTTCAACCAAACTTCTTGCATTGTGACCTAACCACCACCCTCTTGCTGTCCATGGAGGTAGAGTACTGATTTGGGGATCATATTGTGCTCGAGCTACAGTAACATGGACTGCACTTGACAGTTTTTTTGGAGCTTGAGACACCCATTGGTAAATCCCTCTTCCCCATTTAAACTACTGATTTATCATCATGGATACATACTCCTAGGTCCCCTCTAGCCTCATGTAGGAGCTGACCCTATCTTGTGTCGGGTACGTGTCCGTATCAGACACGTATCAATAGGATTACATAGGTGTTCGACCTAATGCCTCAATAGGTTTTCCTTTGCTATTTTCTGATTGTGTTTGAATAGATATTTGAGTTTTTGTGTCGCTTACACGATTCTAATGTTCTAAACACGTTTTCGTGTTGTGTCGTGTCGGATCAGGACACGTACACGCGGTCGTGCATACGCGCGCGCGGGCATGTGGCATGCCCTGCTACTCGGGCGGCACTGCTCTGTGCACACAGCGTTTCGACCCACGAGACTTGACACTTGTGTCGTTCTCATGACTGACACGAGAACCCCAGGCTGACACGAACCCTTGTGTCGTGTCGGACACGGATTCGTGCATGCACTGTTCGTGCACTGTGAGGTTCTGTGCACAGTGTTGTGTTCTTGTGATTTGTTCATTTAAATGCTTTTAAATTGAGTTTTAATTGATTAATTAGATCACATATATGTGTATAATCCCCATTAGAATTAATTTACACATTGAATTAGGTTTTAATGGTGAACAATGGTTTCGAATTGGGAATTTACTACTACTACTCACTGATACGCTCTGATACATTGTTTCCAGTTTTTTTTAAAACCTTTTTATTTCCCTGTTTGGATGATGTTTCGACTGCAAATTACTCCTACATGATTGTTAGTTATGACTAATGCAAATTACTTTCGAAATCGACTTGTGGGTTTGTAAATGGAATTTTGGATTGGTGGTGGTCCTCGAATGACAGTGGGAACATTGGTTGTTACCTGAGAATTGATTCCATTTCCTTTGAAAATTGATTTGAATTCCTAAACAAAACTGCCAATGTTTAAATACCACATTAACTCACATGCATGTTTACTGATTTCTGAATAATGATCTAAGTTTGGAGTTTGAGATTTTGGGTTCAAATTCTGGTTTGTAATGGTTGGACTGAAATAGCTGATACATGGATTTAGTTTCAGTCTTCATATGACTATCCTGTTTTATTATTCCAATTGTTTGATTTAATCTATATTCGAATTAGACTTTGAGCTGGGCTAGAATTTGCATGAATGAGAGTTGTTCCTTTCTATTTTTTTTCTGAATTGAATTGATTCAAATACTATTCCTGAGATGTCCTTCCCATTTTTACCTAGTGGAATGTTTCATTCATTCCTAACAATGTATGCTCACTATTCTAGTTAACTGTCAATTATCTCCAGATTTCATAATGATTAGTTAACTCAATGAATCCCTGTTTTCTATTCACAATGTACACGGTTGCAATAGGTTGATTCCCAGGATATACACACAGGTTATTGTCATTCCATGTTTTCCTATTGCCCACATGCACACAGGATATAGTTAGCTAACTACACTGTTTTCCTATTGTCTATTTTCTGTACATACACAGATTATACCATGCCACTGAATTCCTCTAGTGACTCACTGTTTTCCAGTTTATGACATGTATCCACTGTTTTCAAACTGTAAATTAACTTCATTTCCTTAATAACTGATTTTGATTTAATATTCCTAACAATATTTTCCAATGCCTGAGCATACATTTTCCTGAGTTTTCATTCTAACCTTAATTCCTATTTTAAAGCTGAGATGATTTGCATTATGGCTTAATGTACAAACCGAGTTATCTTTGAAACTATTGATCCCATAGTTCTCAAAACCTGAGATTGCTTAGTTCACTGAGTTATTTTCAGTTCCTTACATGTTAAATTGTTAGTTAAACAAATGTTTTAACTGCTAACTGTTATCTAAATGTTAACTCAGGAATTAGGTTTTGATTAGCTGAGGATTGAATGTGTAAATAGGATTCACTGTTAATTAGAAATCAAATTGTCATGATTGTTTTGATTCCTATGAATGCTGTTTCCTGAGATTCACACATTTCACACCTAAGGCACTGTTTTGCACCCACAAACCTGAGGGATGGTTGGCACTATTGAACTGAAAACTGGACTACTTTAATTCCTGTCATTTAGTTTAGGATACCTGAGAATATACACAGGACATTCCTTAAAATCTAACACTCTATCACATTGCAAACACACACACATTGTACACCCTGTTTTATGTTTTCCTGCACATGTGGTTTCCTGCACACTGTTTCTGTCCTTGGGTTTCCAGGGTTCACACACAAGCTCTCATGCTCAACACACACATCCTCACATGACCCTCCCTCATATGAATATGCACTGTTTTAACCCTCACCACACTCTCACATTTCTGTCACAAACCTGTCCTTAACTTACTAAATCAGTCCCCAAAAATTAGTATATTGGCTGTCCAGATTTTACCTATAAACTGGCTGTCCTTAACACCTAGATGGCTGTCCACATTGCCTAATGTTTCAGTCCTAACATGCCCTATAAGCAGCCCTCCTAAATCAGTCCAAACCATGCCATTTCCAGCCTTTCATGACAACATGTAACAGTCCCAAAGCCTGTCCCATTTAGAGACCATATACCCTTCATTCCAGTCCAGTAAATAGCCCCTTAACAGCCATCTTTCCTGTCCCATACCAGCCTCAAGCAAGCCCCATATATCAGCCTTTAACCATGCCTAACCCAGTCCCTTACCTGTCCAATTGCCCCTAGAAAACAGTCCATAAATTGGACAGCCATAGTTGTTCCCAGCAGTCCCTTTGCACCCTCCCACACAACACACAAGGCTACACACATATTTCACACCCACACTCTTTGTTAGACACTTTGTTCCTGTCACACAACACCCTCTTCACACACACATATTTCACACCCACACTCTTTGTTAGACACTTTGTTCCTGTCACACAACACCCTCTTCACACACACATTTTCACATCATCACTCCCTTCACACACACAAGCATGTACATACACATCATCATCCCTCACTCACACACATTAGCATGCACACTTGACATCATGTTCACTCTCACACACCCTCATGTATGCCTCACACACAAAGCCACACACATTGTTTGTATGTCCTATTTACACACACATGTATAGCTTAATCTCTCTATAAATCTCTATGTATATATGAATATATGTAAATATGTATATAGGCTTGTATGATATGTAAAATAGGTAATACAATATATGCATGGATAATGTGGTATGTAAATTGTAGGGTTGATAGCTTGTATAGCCTTGTGATTGGTGTGTGATTGCTAGACTAGGCTTGGTTAGGCCTAGTGAGACTTATTAGACTTGTTGGGCTAGGACTTGACCTAGTTTGACTAGTCTAGTTGACTGGAGTTGACCAAGTGTTGACTTTAGTCTAGTTTGACCTAGACAACATGCAGATGCATTGTACATTACATATATCACCCTCTGTATATATCTTGACTTGTGTTGCTCTAACTAGGAGTCAGGTACCTCATCTCGGACAGTACATTTATTTCAGACATTCAGATACGAGACGAGTACATTCTCTGATCATTTCATATCCTGTTTAGAATTATTTTCCTGCTTTAAATTACTTTACTTGATACTGTCACGTTGGCCACACGGATTGGTACTATATAGATCCCTTCATGAGATGTTATCCCCCTCGGGAGCATCAGATACAGCATGTTTTGTGCGTTTCACGAACCATCACGTATCTCTATGCTTCCTCTGATTCACGAACCGCCTGTGACACATGTACTCTCATGTTCACAGAGCCCCCATGAATCACCTTCACGTACCACTCATTTTATGAGCCATGTGAAGTTTCACGAACCTTAACATAACTTGAACGGATCTTTGTGTATTGATTGGGGTTGGGGGAGTAGAAATAGACATGTGAATATTATCCAAGTAGCTGTAGTCATGAACCACTTCCTTAGCTGTAGTCATGAACCTCCTATGCCATTCACATGTTTATATTTTACTATGACTCACTAGTCACTATTAGTTCTCTATGTATAGTAGATATTTCTATTACAGTTCTCTCTCTGATTATATACTGCATTTCCTTCAGTATCTATATCTTACTTTACTGCATGATTATATTTTCTAACCTGCTATGAACTGTTGAGATGTACTGTGCTCGCTCCCGTCCTGACTGGACCTGTTAAAAATTTTACAGAGGATGATGAGGAACTCTGCACCCTTACTTGGAGCTTGCCTAGATGACACTCGCGACCTGGACCCCTGGGGAGGTTCAGGCAGCTGCTCAGGATGATACCTTGTATAGTTTAGATAGCTTAGACTATTTCTTTTCATGTTTAGCTGTTGTCTTGGTTTCAGAGTTGTATATTGTAGAGATGATTGAGACTTGTATTCTTTTCTGTTGTACCTCAGTTGAGGATTCTCTTATCTATTTTATTATACCATATTCTATCTCTAGTTTGTGATTGAGTTGTACCTCTATGTTGGCCTCCTTATGGAGAGTATTCTATTATGTTAGTTATAGTTCATGACCTAGAACAGCGTTCTACCGCCAACACTGCGACGTAGGCTGGGTGCTGTTACGTTCTCGTACCCTCACAGTGGGTGCGGGTCATGACAATTAGCAATTAATAACATGATTTAAAGCATTAAAAACTGGAATAAATACACTGAACAACCCACAGTTCGTACACGCACAGTGCACTACTCGTGCACACGTGATATCGTGTCCGACACGATACGAGAGTTCGTGAAACTCTAGGAATCTCGTGTCAGTCAGTGTCCCAACACGTGTGTCAAATTTTACGTGTCGAAGTGGCGTGTGCACTGTGCAATCACACTCGAGTAGCATGGCAGCTACAGTGCCCGCGCGCGCGCACACCCGCGTGTCTCGTGTTCCCCACGACTCGACACGACACGAAATATACCACACGACACTGGGAAACCCTAAACGATACCTAGGACTAACTTCCTATTCAAATGGATTTCAAAAACTCACACGAAATGCCCATTGGGGCATTTCAACAAACACGTGCCAAGTGACACTGATACGTGTCCAGAATGGACACGAAACGACACGAAAATTTGGGAAACCCTATTCCTATAGTTAGGCTAGGGTTAGGGCAACCTAGAAATGAATTTTACCAGATTTTAGGAGCAATAGATAGTATTATACCTCAATGTGCACAAGCTCCCAAAAAACCTCAAAGGAATGATTCCTCAAACCACCCAAAGCCCTTCAAATTGAATCCTTCCTGTCAAAATTTATTTCAAACAGCAAGAACAAGGGATTTAGGTTCTATTGCAATTTGTTTGAAGGAATTTGGAGAAGAAATGGATTTTCTAGGGATTTACAAAGTTGGGGACTCACCTCTTCCAAATGGCAAGTTTTCTAAAGAGGCAACCCTAGTTTTAAGAGCATATAAATAGGGGAGGGGCTGACCAAAGAGTCTATTCAGAATTTCTAGGGTTAGGGCTTGGTTCAATGGGTGTGGGCTATGGGCCATTAAGCCTACTAGTCATAAAATGACTTGTGACTTCACAAGCCATTTCCATATCAAACTAACTCCTAATTTCACCAAATTAATCCCAATGAGTTCATCCTCATGGACTTAAGTCAACCTAGGTTCTCAAATCCTAATCTCTTAGTCAAGACCTAGGTTAGCCACTAGGTTAGTCTACAAGGTCAACTTAAGTCAAAGTCTCTATAGGGTCAAAATCAATTCTACTAAAAATCACTAAAAATCACCAAAAATCATATTAATTATAATAAATATAATTAATACTAATAATCACTAAAATGGTTAGCTGGGACTATCTATGACTAATCTAGGTTGGGTCCAAACCAAGTTAGGCTAATCACAATACATGGCAATCAATTAAATAATATTTTAATCACACCATTCTTAATAATACAATAAAAATCCAAATAATATTTATTAATTCAATTAAATACAAAAATTTAAAAATTACCCTTATTTAAAAAACTGGGTGTTACAATCCTACCTGTAGGCCTCAAAAATGAAAGTCACGCTGAGTTGATCAAGACAGAGGCAAAAGTCACGCTCAGTTGATCCAGACAATATAAACAAATCACGCTGGGAGACAGCTCATCATTTGCCAAAGAGTAATTATGACTGACAACACGACAGTCGAAGAATATCTCTTCGTATGCCACGTATACACAGAATTCGAGAGATCATCGCCGTCTATCGCGTGATTTTCGAAATCTTCTTTAGCAAGACTCAGCCTTCGTCGAGTTGGCGTACCAAAAGGGTTTCTTGTCATTTAATGCGACTGACAAAGCAATCACTGTCAGAGATTTTGTGTCAGTCGAGACACGCCGAATCAAGACAGCTGGCAGTTCTATCTCAAGTCTGCGTGTATTTGTGATCTTCATCTCAAGTTTGCGTGGATTCTAAAGTTTTCTTCCTCAAGTTTGCATGGATTTTGAAGTTCTTTGCCTCGAAGTCTGCATGGATCCTGAAGCTTCCTGCCCCAAGTTTGCATGGATTTTGAAGCTTTCTACACCGAGTTCGCGTGGATTTCGTCTTCAACAAGTCTGCGTGGATTTCATCAAATTGGAGTACGTGGCAGCCATGCCACTGATCTCTCGCCTACGTGTCCTGTAACTTGTATACGACTCATGCATGATTGCCATGTGTCCAACAGTTACAGGCCACGTCCAGTAACTGCTCACAACCTTGCGTATGTTAAATCCTGCGTGATTTTTAACTAAGCACAGGCTGTGAAGACAGTTATCTTTTCAGTTTTTCGACTCTATAAATAGAGTTATTTTTCTCATTCATTGTACAGATACATTGATATCTACTGTCAAAATTTTGAGAGCTTTTCTTCTTCGCATAGTCCAAGGGATAAAGCGATCGTCTTCTAGATCGGATTCCCACAGTTGTAATTTTCCTAGAAATACAACAAATAAAGAGAATTTCTTTATGGAAAACAAATTGGCGACTCTGCTGGGGAAAACCATCTCCTCTTCTGAGATGGTAACAACTCAATGCGACACTTCGTCAATCGGCTCGACGAAGAAGGTGATGACGATCAAATTCGATCTACTCGCCTATGAAGAAATGCAGCGGGCTAAGGGTGGCAAGCCCACTCCAGCCTCCATCATCACTGCCAAGTCGAAGGGACACTCTGTCTATGTCCCTAAGAATCAGTTGGCAATCAATGGTGAAGTCTTTGCCACAGTGTCTACTCCTACCTCTGGCAAGAACTCCACTGCAAGCACGCACACTCTTGTGCGCTCGAAGATGACAGTAATCAAAAGTCACGTTGACAGTACTGGCTCCTTAGCCAAATCTGTTCCAGCGTGCAAATTCAACCCTAAAAGTCACGCTGACAGTACTGGCTCCTTAGCCAAATCTGTTCCAGTGTGCAAATTCAACTCTAAAAGTCACGCTGACAGTACTGGCTCCTTAGCCAAATCTGTTCCAGCGTACAAATTCAACCCTAAAAGTCACGTTGATAGTACTGGCTTCTTAGCCAAATCTGTTCCAGCGTGCGAATTCAACCCTAAAAGTCACGCTGACAGTACTGGCTCCTTAGCCAAATCTGTTCCAGCGTGTAATTCTAAAATTAAAAGTCACGCTAACAGTACTGGTTCCTTAGCCAAATCTGTTTCAGCGTGTATTTCATCAGAGAAGAATAACTCCTTAGTTATCTCTTCTTCTTTACCGAGTTCTACTAGAACTGGGGGTGGTCTTCCACACAAAGTCCCTTCGAAAAGGAATAACTCTTTAGTTGTTTCTTCAGGAACAGCTTTGACTGATACTTTTGTTAGTCAAAGGAAAGGAGATGGTCTTTTGACTACTCTTCCTTCTGGACATTCTATGTCTCAAAATCTGAATGAGTCTAAGAAAAATATTCCTTAATATCTTCTCCTATGACTTCTTCAAATTGGGCACAGAATCTGTCCATTAAAGAGGGTCTGTTACCAACTCCTAATCAAAGGAGTGGTTCAACTCTTCCTTCTCTGCAAATATCCAGATCAATGGAGGGAAAACTCCATGTTTCCAAAATTAATGTGTTACCTTCCACTGATTTAAGAACAAAACTCAGCACTTCTGGTGTTAAGAAACCATACCAATTGGATATGAAGATAAAAGATCCAGATGCAGAGTATGCAAGAAATTATGTGGCTCACATTAATCACTCTTTGTATAATCAAGAGCCATTAAGACCCAAGAACAGGAAGTATACTCCTCAATCTTCACAAACAGATTTACGGGAATATCTTCAACAGAAGAGAAGGAGTAATTCTATGTCAAAGGAACATGCTGAATGTGACTTCTATCCAAGAGTCATAATTCAGTGCAGATGTCAATCAACGGTTCAAGACCATGGTGATCATGAATGTGACTTCCAGCCAAGAGCCACAATGCAATGCAGATGTCAAACTAAACGACAGTCTGTCTTCAATAGGATTCAGTATGAACCTATGCCTGATGAAGATGAGCCTTTGTTTGCCTCTGTCAACATGACTTCTCGGGACACCGGGGGTAGAGTTGATAGTCCAGATGGAGTATATAGAAACACCAGAGCAAGAGTCCTGGCTTCTAGTCAAAGAAATTTGATCCCTGAAATTGATTCTGAATTCCTTGGAGAATCTAACTTCCCACCTCTTCCTACTGGGGGTAGTTCTCCTATAATTGACTTTGACGCACGAAGCAATGATTCAGAACAAACAATATCTACCAATTCATCAATAATTCCTCGTACAGTCACAACTTATATGGTTGATGGGAATATTGATGAACCTTCTTCTTCCTTGACTCCTCAAGATCAAAGAATTGCTTCTTTGGAACAACAAATAAAGTCTATGACTGACACAATGAAGTCGATGTATGAACTCATGGCAACACAGATGCAAAATCGACAGACTGTACCAGATGCCATACCAATTGACACTGATATGAGTCCAATACAAGTTCCTCCAGCAGTACAATCTAATACTCCTGGACCAGCTCAACCAAATCCTAGTCTCTCTGGAGCTGGGGGTAGTGCTTACAATGCCGTTCCTCCTTCCAACTATTCTCTACAAGCCACAACTCCACAATCTTCGGGAGTTGTCTCTGAAGAATTAAAGAATCTCAAAACTCAATTCGAGGCATTCAAACAGAAGGATGGTTTACAAAGGTTAGGCATCAAGCAGCCTTATCCGATAGAATGGAAGCAAGTATCATATCCTCATAAATACAAGCCTCCTACTATCTCATTCTATGATGGAACCACTTCTCCAAGTCAGTTTATTAATCACTTTGAAGTTATGACTGATCAACTGCAACCAAGTGATGCCCTCCTTACTCGGGTATTTATTGGATGTCTCAAGGGAACGGCTTATGAATGGTATAGGAGTCTCCCAGATGGGAGCATTACCTCATTTGCTGGTTTCAAACAGATGTTTCTTGAAAGGTTCTATGAAGGGCTTAATGACATGACTATGTCTGCTCTTATTAGAATCAAGCAGAAAAATAATGAATCTACAGAGGAATACATTGAACAGTTTCGAAGAGAAGCTCTGAAGATGCCTCTTGGAACTCCTAATGCTGTCACCATTGACACGTGCAAATCAAACTTGTTGCCAATCATCAGTATGTGGACAGGGTCCACTCAATTTCAAGATTGGCCTTCCTTCATAGTCAGTGCCAAAGCTGCAGAAATTAGTGCTGAAACCTTCAAAGGTTTAGGAGTGCAGATGACTCCTAAAGAAACAGGACAAGGTGCTAACAATAAAAACAATACTCGCAAAGGAAAAGAAACACTTGAAGTTAATCTTCAGAGCAAAGATGCATCAAATATTCAAACTTCCGCCTCTACAACTCAGCAATCAAGAACACCTCGCCCCAAAGAAGAATATTCTTTTGATGACGACGATGTCCTTGGTATCTTTGAATGTCTGCTGAAAGGTAATAAGATACAATTACCTGAGATCAAGAAACCTGATGAAGCTGGTAAGACAGATCATCCCAAATACTGCCCATATCACAGAATGCTGGGTCACACAATTCGTACATGTTATGTACTGAAAGGAAAGATCCAAGAAATGATTAAGTCTGGAGCTATCTCTCTTACTCCAAAAGAGAAGATCGTCACTTCTAATGTCGTCTCTATGCAATTTGGAGACTTCCCTCCTCAATTTCTTGAAAGCGGAATTGTTCCTATTCCCAAGGCAATTCTTGAAATAGTGAATATTCCTCCTCCACAGTCTGAAGGATTAGCACCAATCACTTTGGAGACTGGGGAAATCATGTGGATCCATCCTGATCTAATAACAGACTTTGAATCTCCTTTTCCTCAAAAGATTTCTTCTCGAAAGTCCAAGAAGGCTGGAAAGATCAAGTCATGTCATATGACTTCTCTTGGGTCTACCTCTGACACAGAGCCAAAAGACAAAGAAGAAGCACTTGTTAGTGCTACTCGAACGGGGAAACCTTATCTAAAGGATTATTCCAAGAATCCTGAAGATACTCCTGATATCCCTCCAGCTGATAAAGATGCTTCTAATGTTCCTCCTGAAGAAGAATCATCCACTGAACCTGTTCCTCCCAAGCCTACAGCTCTGGAGAAAGGCAAACAACAGGCTCGGTTTGATAAGCCAATCAAGAAGTCCTCTCCTCTTGGACTTCAGAAGCCTTACAACTTCGACATTTTGGCTCAACTTGCTAATACTCCAGCTAGAATGTCCCTCTTTGAACTTCTACGTCTTTCCAAAGAGACTCGGGAGACATTAAGTGAAGCACTTCTACAAGCTGACTCTTGTCTTACACAATTGAAGAAGCCAGATGCAGAACCTGCCACTTGCTTACATTGCAACAGTGTACTGGAGATTATCCCAAATATCACCTTTACACAAGACGACATGCTACTAGAGGATAATCGACATGATCGGCCTCTCTACTATACCGGTTATATCGATACAATGAAGATAGATCGTATCCTCATTGACCCAGGGTCTGCTATAAGCATAATGCCAAAGAGTCTGTTGGATGAACTAAAAATCCCTCTCCACAAGCTCTCCAAGACGGTTACTACTATCTTGGGATTCAATCAAAGCCGAAGTGAGCCTTTGGGAAAGATTCATCTGAAGCTTTAGATAGGCGATTTCAGATCTAAAGTCACTTTCTATGTGATCGAGATCGCGGGATCCTATAATCTTCTTCTGGGGAGGCCCTTTCTTCATGAAAATATTGTGGTGCCCTCTACTCTTCATCAATGTTTTAAATACATTGATAGCAATGGAAGAGTACAAAAATAAGTTGCTGATATAAATCCCTTCCATGGGGTTGAAGTTTATTTCAACGATTCCCGAATGTACAAAGAAGAGTATACAAGGATCATACAAGCTATGGAGAAAGAAGATGCACAAAGTGAGACTTTAATAATCCCTGTTAAAGGTCGAACTACTCAGCAACAATCTCCTAAACCCTCTGGAGAAGATTCTTTCATCATTCCAGTGAGTGGACGGATCTCTCCGTTACCTCAGTCATCTACTCAAAATACACTGATCATTCCTGTCAGTGGACGTACTACAGTTCCTGTATCTTCACAAGATACTCTGCTAATTCCAGTTTGAGGGCGGACTACTCTTCCTACTCAAACTTCAAGAGAGCTCACCTCTTCTGAGCCATTTGTTATCGATCTTAATCGAAACAAAGCTTCTTCTTCTTCTCCCCCTTTAGTCATTGACTTGGCTAAAATCTCTAAGGCTCAGCCTTCTCCCAATGTAAATACTGCTGCTTTTATATTTAATGAAAAGTCTCCACCTTTGCAGTACGTTGATGTGTGTAATTATGTTCATAGTTATTTACATCTGTTAGATGACTTGAACACAATAACCATAGGAGTTGTACAGACTTTTCATACAGATGTATCTCTAGAACCTGTACAATCTTCATACTTTCTAGTTCCCAGCAGAAAGCCAGGAGACATTCCAATATTCTTCTACAAAGGGCCTCAAAATCCTTCTAATCTTGAAGATGATGACAAAAATGATGATACTGGAAGATTACAACTACGTCGTTATAGTCAGCAATCTAAAGACATCATCAAAAATATGGGCTATGACTTCAGGACTGGCCTCAATAGTGGAAAAGGAAGAAAAATGCCTGTTCGTATTCCTCCTCTGAAATATGGAAGGACGAAATACGGATTGGGCTATATAGCTCCTACTTCTTTTATCAATATTATCCATGAAGATCCCGAGTCTGACGAAGATAAGAGATCTGATTCTTCTAGTACCACTTCTTGGGATTTCGATACAAGTATCGGGGACTTCTACTGCAACATTCTGTCTTCCAACATGGTTTCCATTGACCATTCTGAAGAAAGTGATGAAGACGAAGAAGAGTTTGAAATCTCACCTGAATCGGAACAGTGGGCCCAAAGATTAGATAATCAATGGGAGTTCCGTTTCGAGCAAAAAGAACCTCCGACTGAAGATAAACTTGTTCAAATAGATGTTGGTGAAGAGGGATCTCCCAAACCAATTTTCATCAGTGAAAGTCTTTCAGAAAATGATAAGAAAGACATGATCAAACTCATTCGTGATTACATCGATGTCTTTGCTTGGAGTTATGAAGATATGCCAGGGCTTGATCCTCAAATTGCAACTCACAAGCTCAATATCTTGCCGAATGCTAAATCGGTCAAACAACAACAGCGACGATTTCGTCCAGACATCATGGATGCAATTGAAGCTGAAGTCAATAAACTCATTACCTCTGGGTTTATTAGAGAGGAACAACATCCCGATTGGGTGGCTAATATTGTTCCTGTTCTTAAAAAGACTGGCAAGATCAGAGTATGCATAGACTTCCGCGATCTCAATGCGGCATGTCCTAAAGACGAATTCCCTCTACCAATCACTGATGTCATGGTTGATAATACCTGTGGATTTGAACGAATGTCATTCATGGACGGGTATTCTGGGTACAATCAGATCAAAATGTTTCCAGAGGACGAGAAGCACACTTCTTTCAGAACGCCGATAATTGGTACATACTGTTATACAGTTATGCCATTCGGTCTCAAGAATGCAGGAGCAACTTATCAACGAGCTATGAGCACTATATTCCGTGAACATTTGTGAAAAACAGTCGAATGCTATGTTGATGATATTGCAGTCAAAAGTCGACAAAAGGAGGATCATATCCAAGATTTGAAGACTATATTTGATCTAATGCGTAAGCATCAATTAAAGATGAACCCTACTAAGTCCTTCTTAGGCGTCTCTAGTGGTAAATTTCTCAGCTTCGTCATTACCTCTAAAGGTATACACGTGGATCCCGAGAAGATCAAAGCCATCCAAGAGATGCGTCCTCCACGCACCTTAAAAGAGCTACAAGGATTTCAAGGAAGAATCGCTTATATCAGGAGATTTATCTCTAATTTATCAGGACGCTGCAGACCATTCAACAAACTTATGAAGAAAGGTGTCTCTTTTGTCTGGAATGATGAATGTCAGAAAACATTCGATGATATAAAACAATATCTAATGAGCCCTCCAGTATTGGTACCTCCCGTCGCAGGAATACCGTTCCTCCTCTATACTCGAGCAATGAGTTATTCATTGGGTGCATTACTCGCTCAAAAGAATCAAAATGGCCATGAACAAGCCATTTATTATCTCAGCCGCACTATGACCGGAGCTGAACCTCGATATTCACCGGTTGAAAAAGAATGTCTAGCCTTGATATTTGCTGTCCAAAAGACACGTCATTATATTATTGGCCAGACTATTCATGTCATCTCCAGGATCAATCCTATACGGATCATGATGAAGAAACCCAGTATTTTGAATTCTCGATTGGCTAACTGGGAAATCCTACTTGCTTAGTATGACATGCACTATATTCCTCAGAAATCAGTCAAAGGACAAGCTTTAGCTGATTTTCTGGCTGCTCACTCAATTCCAGAAAATTTAAAACTCTATGATGAAATCCCAGATGAAGTCCTAGATTCAAATCAAATTGCTGAAGAAGATCCTACTTGGCGTTTATTCTTTGATGGAGCATCAAGAATTGGTCCTAATGGTGATATTGTCGCTGGAGTTGGAATCGTTCTTGTATCGCCAGAAGGTCTTGCTATCCAAAGAGCTTATTCTCTCGATCAGCCATGTTCAAACAATGTAGCTGAGTACAATGCATTACTCATTGGTCTTCAACTCGCTAAAATATTCAACATTTGGAGGCGTACGGAGACTCTAAACTCATTGTCAATCAGATCAGGGGTACTTATGAAGTTTGCCATCAAGATCTGGTTCCTTATCATAAAACAGCTATATCTATGGCTTCTTCGTTTGAAGAATTCTTCATTGAACATGTTAGGCGAGCATGTAACACAGAAGCTGATGCCCTTGCTAATCTTGCAGCGGTGCTGGCTATTCCAATCAGACGGCAACAAATGATCGTTGTTCGTAATCGAGAATTATTTCATCTTGAAAATAACTTGACTCTAGGACTTCCAGTTGACATTGAAGAATCAACATCTCATGACGCCAACACAACAAGAGGATTTGGATTCAGTCGTAAATCGATGTCATCTTCATCCGATTCCAGCATGGAATTCATCTTCAGTAACTTGACTGAGAATCAGAATACGGATAAAGATTGGAGACTTCCTTTCTTAGATCTCGTATTATATGATATTCTTCCGGATGACCCGAGTGAGGCAGCATCTATCAGACGACGATCACTCAGATTCTACTACAATCATACAACAAAGACCTTATATCGACGAGCTTATGATGGTTTACTCCTTCGATGTGTTGCCGGTGACGAGGCTCAACAAATCATTCGCGAAGCACATGATGGAATTTGTGGAGCACATCAGCCAGGACCAAAACTTCAAGACCGTATTCGACGTATGGGTTATTATTGGCCCACCATGGTATCTGATGCCATCGAATATGCAAAGAAGTGTAAAGCTTGTCAAATCCATGCGAATTTTATTCATCAACCCTCGGAATTTCTACATCTGACGGCAGCATCATGGCCCTTCGAAGCTTGGGGCATGGACATTGTCGGCCCGATCAATCCACCGTCATCTAAAGGTCATCGGTTCATTCTCGCAATAACCGATTACTTCTCCAAATGGGCCGAAGCCATTCCTTTATCTGAAGTTAAGACGTCTAATGTCATCAGCTTTATTAAGCACCACGTCATCTACAGATTTGGTGTTCCTCGACGCATTGTTCATGATAATGGACCACAGTTCGTCAGCCAGAAATTTACTCGATTCTATGACGATCACCGGATCAATAATGTGGCTTCTACCGCATATAATCCAGCAGCTAACGGATTAGCAGAAGCTTTCAACAAGACCATCATCAAACTCCTAAAGAAGTTTGTCTCTACTAACAAACGAAATTGGAGTGAGAAGCTCGGGGAATGTTTGTGGGCTTATCGTACTACAGTTCGTAATGCTACCAAATATACACCTTTCTCTTTGGTGTATGGTTGCGAAGCTGTTCTTCCATTAGAGATTCAAATTCCTTCTTTAATGATAGCAATCGCTAATGAACTCACTGCTGAAAATAACGATCGTCTTCGACTTCAGGAATTAGAAGCTCTGGATGAAAAGCGATTATTTGCTCAATAGAATATTGAATTCTATCAAGCTAGAATTTCAAGAGCTTTTAATAAAAAAGTCAGAGTTCGATCATATCAAAAATGAGAACTTGTTCTAACAGTCAGACGTCCTATGACTATGACTCATATGAGTAAGGACAAATTTGACGCAAAGTAGGAAGGTCCCTATATTGTGAGCAAAGTTTTCTCAAATGGAGCTTATCAACTCTCAGAATTGGATGGTCGAAAAGTTTTGATGCCTATTAATGGCAAATTCCTTAAAAAGTACTATGTATAAATATAAATACTTGTAATCATCAGACAAATTCATGTTTAAAAATAAAATTTTTATTTTATTTTCATGAATGATGATACATGATATTAAGGAAGATCACTATCATCCTTCTCTACTTTTGGACGTGGGCCACTACCGTCCTTCTCGAAGATGTGATTAGCAAAAGAGCCGAGAACCTCCTTGCTAGAACCCACGAGGAATTTACAAGCGGCCATCCTCATGGCTTCCTCTTCTTCAGTCCTTCCTGGTTCGAGCAGAAAATCCAGAATGTCCCTTGGTGGCTTGGGTGCAGACGAACCTTCGCCTGCTTCCGTCTTCTTCGTTTTGACTGGACCAGCAGAGCGTTCTTCAGTGCCTTTCTGAACCTTTGAGGCTATCTCAGTCTTCTTGGATGCTTCTCCAGATGACATTTTTATGTTGAGGAGTAGAAGTATTCGTTCTTGCCAGATTTCTGCTATATTTATAGACAGAAGTTCCTCATTCATCCGACGTTTCACATATTCATTAATGCTTAACGGTTCATCCATTCATTTCTCACATTCATCAGACAGTTCGCCTGTTCATTAATACTTGACGGTTCATCCGTTCATTTATTACATTCACTCGACAGTTCATCTGTTCATCATTTCCTAACGGTTCATCCGTTCATAATCTTCTATCAATTTTATTAAAGTGGGGATTCGTTATTTATCATGTTTTCATAACCTCTGAATCAATTCCGAATTTACTTACTCATTTGTCATGTTTTGACCTCTGCATAGAAATCAATCTTTTTTTTTTTGAGTTCCTATATATTATCACGTCCATAATACCTCTGATAATATCATATACTCTAAAACAGAAAAGAAGATTTCATTATCTATCATGTCCACAATTCATCTACAAATACAAATAATTGAGCATAGAAGAATTGTCATTTCCATTCATATTCCACCATAAATTGGATACAATCAGTCTCGAAGAACGAAGAGTCATTATGACATTTAATAAGTTCATTTGGATGTTTTCAAAGAACTTCGAAGTCTTTTCGATTTCCGAAAAATTTTGAAGTCATCTCAGCGTGACTAAATCCATTTTATCATCTCTATTTTCAAAGTATTTCGAAATAATTTATCATTTTTCAAAAACTTTGAAGGGGGTTTTGTAGGCCTCAAAAATGAAAGTCACGCTGAGTTGATCAAGACAAAGTCAAAAGTCACGCTCAGTTGATCCAGACAATATAAACAAATCACGCTGGGAGACAGCTCATCATTTGCCAAAGAGTAATTATGACTGACAACACGACAGTCGAAGAATATCTCTTCGTATGCCACGTATACACAGAATTCGAGAGATCATCGCCGTCTTTCGCGTGATTTTCGAAATCTTCTTCAGCAAGACTCAGCCTTCGTCGAGTTGGCGTACCAAAAGGGTTTCTTGTTATTTAATGCGACTGACAAAGCAATCACTGTCAGAGATTTTGTGTCAGTCGAGACACGCCGAATCAAGACAGCTGGCAGTTCTATCTCAAGTCTGCGTGTATTTGTGATCTTCATCTCAAGTTTGCGTGGATTCTGAAGTTTTCTTCCTCAAGTTTGCGTGGATTTTGAAGTTCTTTGCCTCGAAGTCTGCGTGGATCCTGAAGCTTCCTGCCCCAAGTTTGCGTGAATTTTGAAGCTTTCTACACCGAGTTCGCGTGGATTTCGTCTTCAACAAGTCTGCGTGGATTTCATCAAATTGGAGTACGTGGCAGCCATGCCACTGATCTCTCGTCTGCGTGTCCTGTAACTTGTACACGACTCATGCATGATTGCCATGTGTCCAACAGTTACAGGCCACGTCCAGTAACTGCTCACAACCTTGCGTATGTTAAATCTTGCGTGATTTTCAACTAAGCATAGGCTGTGAAGACAGTTATCTTTTCAGTTTTTCGACTCTATAAATAGAGTTCTTTTTCTCATTCATTGTACAGATAAATTGATATCTACTGTCAAAATTTTGAGAGCTTTTCTTCTTCGCATAGTCCAAGGGATAAAGCGATCGTCTTCTAGATCGGATTCCCACAGTTGTAATTTTCCCAGAAACACAACAAATAAAGAGAATTTCTTTATGGAAAACACTACCCACCTTAGAAAAATTTTGTCCTCGAAATTAAGATGATCGCACCCCTTCTAGGTCAAACCCCCACAATCAAAATCTCAGAACCTATTTAAATCATTCAGTTGGAAAATATAATCTATGGGGTCATGGCATGTAATATCAGTCTGGGGTCTCATCTAGTTACACCAACATGCTACAGTACTAGGCAATCACAAGGTATCAAAATATACAATAATATGGTAGGGTGCATCAATTTCAAAGACTGGCTAAGATATAGGTCAAGGACTCACCTCCAACTAGGTCTGGTGGCTGGAACTCCCTCCCGAAGGTGGAGTCCTGGCTGGGATAAGTGCAGCAGGACAATCTCGCAGTCTGTGTGCAGCTGACCCACACAACAGGCACACTCCTCTTCTCTTCCTACAGATGTCCCACACATGTCCAGGCTTCTTACAGAAGGTGCAGGTAGGCACTCTCTCAGCTGGCCTCTGCTGAACAGGAGTCTGGACTGGGTAGGCTGGCCTAGGCTGATAGTCTGGGTGCTCACGGGGCTCTGGGTATACACTACTCCTCGGCCTCTTAGAACTAGGCTCCCCTCCTGAATGTACCAAATCCCACAGCAGTTGGATTCCACGACCCTGCTCCTTCAGGATCTCAGTCTGAACTCTCTGTCTCCAACACATCCCGGAGAAGTCTGGATATCTGAGCTCCGTCAGGAAACAAACCTGCCGAGGGTATGGTATGGGGTACTGCTCCTGGAGGCAGAGGAGGAGATGGGAAAGAACTCTTGGTCTCAGATGAGACTGCCACTCTCTCCTGAGTAACAGGTGGTGGAGGAAAACTCCCTGGTAAGGATGCTGACACCTCCTCGATGGCGGGAGGTGCCACTACCTTTGGGTCAGCCTGAGGGGTTACTATCTCCTGAGCAATAGGAGGTGGAAGCACACTATCAGTAGCTGCAGCTGCTCTCAGGCGACAGGCTCGGGTCATGGGTGCCATACTGGAAGGGATAAAACACAACAATCATTAAGGCTGTACAGCAGTCTACCATCCTATCTGTAAAACTGGTATTTATCAAGAAAATAAAATAACTACCAATCATCTATAAAGGGTACTATTTAAGAAAAATCAAAACCAAAAGTTTAACGAACGAAAGTCAATAGCATTGAATCCAATCACAATCTAATATATATAGAAGAGAGAGTGTTAGGGGAGGAAAAACTATCATTATGTAAAGGTAATGTGGTTAGTGTGAAATATACATGAAAGTGTATAGGAGGATTTGAGTCTCAACTGTAGCTATCAAGTTACATTATTCATGGCATATTGGTTAAGCAGTCTACAAGGTCAAGCTATTTACTCATAACATGCATGGCTAACCATACATATAAGTATATCTATATGGCTACATGAACATGACATAGAGATGAAGGGTCAGGTTTTCATGGCAGTTGTGAACATTAGTGTAGAGTGTTAAGTGTACATGGGTTAAAACTTGAAATAAAGGGGTTCAATCATTCAGTTTAGCTCATCATTACATATTAGATCTGAAATTGAAATACACATATTGATAGCAGTGTAAAAATGTTAACATGAATTCAGTTTTCAAAATTTTAGAGAATTCGAACATCAAAACCAACTCAATGTTTACCACAACCACAACCTAACATGTAAGAGTATGAACCTAAAATTATATACCTGCACACAACCATATATACGGCTCAAAACATTACAATTTAAAACTGCAATTTGAACTAAATTCTTAGAATCCAAGGTTAAGGGTTTACTATGTACGCAGTCTCAGATTTGACAATTCAACACAAAACTCAACCAATTTTTTGAAATAAAGCCCTGTATATAACATACATGTGTAGTAATGTAAGCAAGACTAATAACATGAAATTTAAATTTAAATTACGAATTTAATATGGAGAAACATAGAACTAGTCACTGATACTGCACTATATTAGAATACTAGGATTTTGAGAACTTAACATTAATCATATTAACATACATTTAGATAGGTTGGTAAACAAGTGTAGTATGCATATGTGTCAGGCAAGTATCTGTGTCCACTATATATATTAGGGTAATACCAGAATCAATGGCAAGAAGAAAATAATGATAAAATCTGTTCTGCCTATCTGTTAAAAAGAAGGAACCATTTGAAACCAGAGCTACAATATCAAATCTAAGTCAAGGTCTAGCAAAATCACCAATTCATTGTATTAGGAAGAATTTATTGCAAGAAGTTACACAAGGTTATAGTAACAGCTAGGCTACTCCTACTCATACTCCTACTCCTACTCCTAAGTTATTTGATGATGGGGTACAATTTATACAACAGAATGGTACGATAGAGATGACATATTTAAAACCTTCTCAAGATACAATCTGATAATCATATGCGTCTGTCCAAAATCATGTTACTCAGAGTCCTCGCCATGCCAGTAAGCAAGGCTGCGAATAACGATAGATTCCATAACTAGGGTATGCACCTCTACAATCATGTCGTCTGGAAATCTCGCTGTGCCGACTAGTATAGCTGCAAGAAATTCCAAATCTCATAACCAAGATACGTACATCCGAAGCCAGGTCTCCATGTTTCCGCCACGCCAGCTGATATGGCTGCGATAAACTACAGGTTCCATAATCATGTAGACGTTTTACCATCCCTGTATTCCCGTCAATATATGTTATCAAAAAATATCGTAACTCAGGCTATAAAATTCATCTCGATAGGAAAAATCAAAATCAACAACGATCCAACAAAATCAAATTCAATAATCAAGGAGTGAGAGCAACAAAACAAGGGAAATGATTCAAATTGAAGTTTAAATAAGATTCTCAAAGGTCATCCCAGGAATCTTTCAAGGAATCCTAACTGTGATTGAGTACCCTAAAAAAAATATCCTAATCCTACTGCAGGCTGTAGTGATACTCTAGTTCGAATACCACTACATAAACTCGACCTGCATGGGCCACCACTAAAAATGTGTCACGACCCGCACCCTAAAGTAAGGGCACGAGACGTGGGTACGTCCAGCCTATGCCGCAGTGTCGACGGTAGAACGCTGTCCTAGGTCACATCATCTAACAGTTAAAGGTAATACACAGTTATACTCCCCGAATGGGGGTGACATAACAGAAAATAACTCAATCACAACTAAGGTAGAACAGGAATGAGATAGAAAGATAAAGATAGATAATATCCAGGAATGTAACATCACAGAGATACAAATCCAGAATTTTAAGTGACTAAAAATAAATACATAACTCAGAAATATCCCAGAATCTAAATACAGTGATCCAAAAGGTAAGGACAGCCCTAATCTAGAGAAATATCATCCACTGCTAGCAGGTCCAAGTCACTAGTGATGTCTAGTGCTGCACCAAGAGGGATAGACACCAGAGCCTCATCATTCACTGTAAATTTTTTAACAGGTCCAGTCAGGACGGGAGCGAATACAGTACATCTCAACAAAATCATAACCGGTTAGGAAATATAAACATGCTAGAGAGTAAGATACAGGATCTGAAGAAATATTATGATAAAAAGAGAGAGACTGTAAGTAAATAGCTACAATATATAGAGAACTAACAGTGCTAGTGATTCAGAGCACAAGATGGTTATGTAGACGGCACGATGTTATACACGAGTAATCTACAGAGGTTGTACACGAGTAATCTACTGGGTTGAATGCATAACCACTTCTACTCCCCCGCCCCAATCAATACACAAGGATCCAGCTACGTTATGTTATTGTACACGAAGGTCATGTGAAAACATGATTATACACGATTCACACGTTTCGTACACGAATGTAACAAATACAAGGAGTACACGATGTTTTCGATAAAGTACACGAATACGAATACCCGATGTATCCGCTAAGGGGGATAACATCGCACAACCAGATCCATATAGTACTAATCCGTGTTTCCAACGTGTCAGCATCATGTAAAGTAATCTAAAGCAGAAATATAATCCTAAACAAGATATGAAATGATCAGAGAATGTACTCGCCTGCTAACTGAAAGTCCGAGATGAAAATACTGTCCGAGGAGTGGTGTCTGGCTCCTATTAGAACAGCACAAGTCACAACGAGTCCAGAATGGTAAATAATATGCACTACAATGCGTTCTACATGAATCTAGGTCAATCTAGACCAAAGTCAACTCTTGGTCAACTCTGGTCAACCCTAGAAGTCAAACTAGGTCAACCAAGTCAAACCTAAGTCAAACTAGTCTATACTAGACTCACTAGTCTATTCTAGGTCTAACAAGACTACACAAATCTAACTAGACTCTATACTGACACACAGATACACCCATAGGCTAAGAGCCTAGGCCATAGGCTATACCATGCCTATGAACCAAACTATATATCACATACACAAATCAAAAATATATCTAATATATAATACACTCTAATATAGGATACACATATTGATCTATTTATATAAGCTAATATAGCAATACATATAACATATAGGCTACTATATGCATATCACATATACATTATATATCAAATATATATATATATATTAATACACACACATTGATATATTAGATATGATACCTATGTATATATATCTCAAGTACATATATACATGTACATATGTATAGAGAAGGGAGGACACATGTGCTCATGTGTCATGTGTGTGAGACACTTGAAATCAGTGAGACATGAGGGTAATGGAAAAAACAGGAAACAAACTTGGAATCAGTGAGAATATATATCCTGCATTCTGTGAGCTAGCACTGTAAGTGGCAATAGGAAAAACAGGGAAGGAAATCATTCCAATCTACTATTCAATAAGAATGTTTTTAAAACTCAGGTTTTTACAGGAATCAGTGAAGCCTATTCACTCTGGAAAACAGTGAATCATTTGGGTGTTTATGTGAATCAGTGAAGTTAACTATGGGTAAACAGTGAGTAGGAAACATTGAGTGTGATACACATTTGTGTGTGCAAAAATAGGAATAGAAAACAGGGAAGAAAATCAGTAAAGTGTTCAGAGATTTCATCTCAGGTTCTGGATAACCATTTCCCCCATTCAAACACTGAAACTTCATTACAAAGCATGGGAATCACATTAACTCATTCAATTTCAGTTTTCGAAAAGGAAAGGAAATCAGTGAATGGGAACATGTGTGTGTTTGAAAGGAGACTTGACCCTGTGAAACAGTGTAGGAATCCTGAAATCAGTAAATGGAAATTCTAGAAAACACTGCATATGTTGTGTGCACCTGTGTACTGTGAGTGAGGCAACGAAAAAAACAGGGAATAACAGGAACCCACTTCTCAGTTATAGGAAACAATTCAGGAAAACCATGAAGTCACAGTTAAGAAAAAGGAATCAATTCAATGAATAACTCATTCATTCCAATCTCAGTTAAATTAAGGAAGAAAACAGGGAAGAATTATTTCTCAGTTAAAGAATGGAAAGGGAATCAAAATCAGTTTAAAGGGAACTAAATACAATTGCAAAAAGGAAAGAAAATCAGTTAATGATAAATTATTTAAATCTCAGGTTAGGAAATTAGTTTACTGTTCAGGTTAAGGAAGATTAGTTCAGGATAATTTAGAGAACAAATTCTCAGGTTAAAGAATTAACCATTCAGTTAACAGTTAATCAATCAAACATTCATTCGACTTAATTGAAAAAAAGAAAGGAAATCAAAAATCAGTTCATAAAAGTTCAGTTAAAGGGAAGAACTCAGGAAATAGGAAAAACCCAACTCAGTTCAGCTAACCAAATCCTCATTCCCAAACCAAAAACCAAATTCGAATGTAAATACTTCATTCCTATGAATCAACAGACATGTGGGGGTGATTTACAGAGAAATAACATCAATAAACAGGGGTTTAATAGTTAGGAAAATACTGAAAAATACAAGTATCAGAAATGTATCAGTAATGAATACCATTTAACCCATGTTCAAATCCAAATTCATCACAACAACTAAACTATCATGTAAACCTAATCTATCATAGATAATTAGACATGTTAGGATCTAGATTAGCAATTAATAACATGATTTAAAGCATTAAAAACTGGAATAAATATACTGAACAACCCACAGTTCGTACACGCACAGTGCACTACTCGTGCACACGTGATATCGTGTCCGACACGACACGAGAGTTCGGGAAACTCTAGGAACCTCGTGTCAGTCAGTGTCCCAACACGTGTGTCAAATTTTACGTGTCGAAGTGGCGTGTGCACTGTGCAATCACACCCGAGTAGCAGGGCAGCTACAGTGCCCGCGCGCGCGCGCACACCCGCGTGTCCCGTACTCCCTACGACTCGACACGACACGAAATATACCACACGACACTGGAAAACCCTAAATGACACCTAGGACTAACATCCTATTCAAATGGATTTCAAAAACTCACACGAAATGCCCATTGGGATATTTCAACAAACACGTGCCAAGTGACACTGATACGTGTCCAGAATGGACACAAAACGACACAAAAATTTGGGAAACCCTATTCCTATAGTTAGGCTAGGGTTAGGGCAACCTAGAAATGAATTTTACCAGATTTTAGGAGCAAAAGATAGTATTATACCTCAATGTGCACAAGCTCCCAAAAAACTTCAAAAGAATGATTCTTCAAACCACCCAAAGCCCTTCAAATTGAATCTTTCCTGTTAAAATTTATTTCAAACAGCAAGAACAAGGGATTTAGGTTCTATTGCAATTTGTTTAAAGGAATTTGGAGAAAAAATGGATTTTTTAGGGATTTACAAAGTTGGGGACTCACCTCTTCCAAATGGCAAGTTTCCTAAAGAGGCAACCCTAGTTTTAAGAGCATATAAATAGGGGAGGGGCTGACCAAAGCGTCTATTCAAAATTTCTAGGGTTAGGGCTTGGTTCAATGGGTGTGGGCTATAGGCCATTAAGCCTACTAGTCATAAAATGACTTGTGACTTCACAAGCCATTTCCATATCAAACTAACTCCTAATTTCACCAAATTAATCCCAATGAGTTCATCCTCATGGACTTAAGTCAACCTAGGTTCTCAAATCCTAATCTCTTAGTCAAGACCTAGGTTAGCCACTAGGTTAGTCTACAAGGTCAACTTAAGTCAAAGTCTCTATAGGGTCAAAATCAATTCTACTAAAAATCACCAAAAATCATATTAATTATAATAAATATAATTAATACTAATAATCACTAAAATGGTTAGCTGGGACTATCTATGACTAATCTAGGTTGGGTCCAAACCAATTTAGGCTAATCACAATACATGGCAATCAATTAAATAATATTTTAATCACACCATTCTTAATAATACAATAAAAATCCAAATAATATTTATTAATTCAATTAAATACAAAAATTTCAAAATTACCCTCATTTGAAAAACTGGGTGTTACATATCCCAACTAGTCTTTAGGTTGATCGCACACAGACGCAACATATCTTCTAGGATTTGATTTACCCTCTCCGTCTGACCGTCTGTTTGAGGATGGTACGCAGAACTAAAGTTCAGTTTGGTCCCCATCGCCGCTTGTAGGCTCGTCCAGAAACGCGATAGGAATCGCCCATCTCTGTCTGAAATTATTGAGGTCGGTACCCCATGCAGTCGAACAATCTCGTCGACGTAGATTTGTGCTAACCGATCGATGCTCCATCATACTTTAATTGCGATGAAGTGAGCCGACTTGGTCAATCTATCAACAATGACCCAAATCACATCATTCCCCCGCGGCGTCTTCGAAAATCCTATAATAAAATCCATCGAGATGTCGTCCCACTTCTACTCGGGAATGGCGATGTTCTGCAGCTCTCCACCTGGCCTTTGGTGTTCTGCCTTTACTTGCTGACACGCCATGCACTGCGATACGAAGGTAGCCACGTCTTTCTTCATGCCGTGCCACCAGAAGTTTGTGCGCAAGTCCTTGTACATCTTGGTGCTTCCATGATGTAACGAGTACTTCGCATAATGTGCCTCCGTCAGAATTTATTTTCTGAGTTTGGCAGTTTCAGGAATGCAGAGCCTTTCCTTTAGTCGTATCGTCCCGTCTCCGTCTTCCGCAAAGTCAGTCACCCTTCCTGTTGGAATCAACTCGCGTATCTTCTTCAAGAATGTGTCATCCTTCTGTGCGGTCTTTATCTTGATAAGCAGGCTCGATCCTAACTTCAGCTGAGCTAGGTGCAAGTGTCGATACTCAATTTCGAGTTCGATATCCATTGCTTCAAGGTCTTGCCGTATCTCCTTATTTATGGCTAGTGTTCCCATAAATATTCTGCTAAGCGTGTCGGCTACTACGTTTCCCTTGTCCGGCGTATACTCGATCGTTAGCTCGTAATCTTTTATGGGTTCGAGCTAACGTCGCTTAGGATGAGTTCTCGTTGTGTAAACAAGTATTTCAGGCTTTTATGATCTGTGTAGAATCTGCAGGCCACACTATAGAGGTAGTGCCACCAGAGCTTCAACGCAAACACGATCGCCGCCAATTCTAGGTCGTACGTCGGGTAGTTCTTCTCGTGCTGCTTCAACTGCCGTGAAGAGTAGGAGATGACTTTATCTCTCTGTATGAGTACGCACCCGAGGCCAGTCCCCGATACGTCGCTGAATATCTGAAAGCCTTCTAGACCGTCTGGAAGTGCAAGGATTGGAGCTGAGACGAGCCGTTACTTCAACTCTTGAAAGCTGGATTCACAGTCGTCACTCCATTCAAATACTACTCCCTTCTGGGTGAGGTGAGTCAGAGGCGACGCTAGTTTTGAAAAATTTTGCATGAATCTTCGGTAGTAGCCCGTTAAGCCCAGGAAACTTCAAAAATCGCTAGCCGAGGCAGGTTGTTTCCAATCTACCACCGCTTCAATCTTCTTTGGGTCCACCGCGATACCTTCGGTAGAGATTACATGTCCGAGAAATGTCACGCTACTCATCTAGAACTCGTACTTACTCTGCTTGGCATATAATTTATTTTCATGCAGCGTCTGCAATACCGTCTTCAAGTGCTCAGCATGCTCTTCTCGATTCTTTGAGTAGATAAAGATATCGTCGATGAACACGACTACAAATTTATCGATTTGAGGTCGGAAGACTCGGTTCATCAGATCCATGAAAGCGGCTGGGACATTCGTCAAACCGAACGATATGACTAGGAATTCGTAATGACCATATCGAGTACGAAAGGCAGACTTCGATACATCGTCGGACTTGGTCTTCAATTTATGATAGCCTGAATGAAGATCGATTTTTGAAAATACTGATACGCCTTGTAGTTGGTCAAACAAGTCGTCTATTTGTGGCAAATGATACTTGTTTTGCACGGTCGCCTTGTTGAGTTCACGATAGTCGATGCATAGCCGCATCGATCCATCCTTCTTCTTCACGAACAATACGGGAGCTCCCCATGGAAAGATGCTAGGGCGAATAAATCTGCGGTCTAGCAACTCTTGTAATTGCACCTTCGGCTCCTTCAGTTCTGCTGGAGCCATTCGGTAAGGCGCCTTTGATATCGGCCGTGTATCCGGAAAGGTGTCGATGCTGAATTCAATTTCTCGATCCGACGGCATTTCGGGCATCTCGTCAGAAAAAATGTTAGGAAAATCTGCCACAACATCAGTCTGCATTATGTTTGTATTATCCTTTCGCGTGTCTCGAACTGATGCCAAGTATCCCGTGCAGCCGGAACGCAGCATACACCTCGTCGAGATTGCCGATACCATCATTGCCGTCTTCGAAACCGTACCGCACGAATATGAGAGCTCTATCTCGCAAGGAAGACGAAACACCACTCTCTTCTCCGTGCACTCGATCGTTATACGACAAGCGCCCAACCAATCCATGCCCAGGATTATATCGTACTCTTTGATGTCTAGTACGACGACATCCAAGGATAGATATCTTCCTCCGATACAAATGTGGCCATCCCTACAAATAAAGGTCACAGGCATATCGACTTTCGACGGAGTGCTAACGCTAATATTTATATCTAGTGATTGCATGGTTATTTTATTTTCTTTCGTAAATCAGCAGATATAAAGCCATGCGTCGCACCCGAATCGAATAGTACTCGAGCAGGTATATTTTTGTAGAGTAATATACCTGTTACAACAGTATCGGACGCAAACGTCTCACCCGAGTTAAGGCATAAACTCGGCCTTGAGCTCCGTGGCATTGGTTCTGCTGGTTGACGGGCACCGCATTTGCACCTTGCAGTATCGACGCTTTATGCGGATTCAGAACGTTCCTTGGTGGGTTGGGTTGATTCAAAACTTTATGCGGGCAATATGTAACTATATGGCCTACCTCGCCCCACTTGTAGCAAGATCTCGTGACGCAATCGACAGTTCGGTGCCTACGCCTACCGCACCTGGTACAGTATTGACTGCCATGGCCTCGGTCATCAAATATATTCGGACGTTTTGTTATTTTCGATCCCCGGTGTCGTTAGGACGCTTATTGAAGTGGTTACGGATGCCTCTACTCGACATACGGCCAAAGATACGCTCACTATCAAGAGCGGCATTATAGGATTCACGGTATGTTCGGTACCTTTGATTCATGACGTCCCTTCGCAGTTCGTCATTTAGGCCTTGTTGGAAGCATTCACACCATGCTTCTTTGTTGGGTAGGAAGGCGCCGGCAAACTTTGCCAGCTTTGAGAAGCTAGAATCATAATCGTTGACAGACATATTTCCCTGTCGCAGCGTCATGAACTCGTCTTCTTTTTGTTAATGGACGGCACGAAGAACGTACTATTCAAGAAAAGCTTTCTTGAATATTTTCTAGGAAATCGTGGCGTCTGTATCGGCTTCATAGATTTCCTGCTTCTTAGCTGCCCACCAGTCATACGCCCTCAGTTGCAGCTGTAACGCCGCACAAGTTACCCTCTGGGACCCTTCAATGCTAAGCAGATTAAAAAGGTCCTCCATCTCCGCGAGCCATCCCACGATCACATCAGGCTCTGTTCGGCCGTTGAATTTTGGTGGGTTCATCTTACGGAACTCCTTTGCCTTGAACAAGGAAGAAGAATTTATCATTTGCGGTTGAGCTTCTTCTTCCTCATTTTCTTCTTGATCACCTTGCTTCTCCTCGGGTACTTCGTCCGTTGTCTTGGTATTGCCCGCCATTCTGCTCACTATCTGAGTCAGAGCGTTCATCTGCTTATGCTGTACATCAAATTGGGCTTTGAATTGCATCTGAAGCTGTTGCTGCTGTAGTTCCATTAACTGTAGCATCTTTTCCATAGTCGTCTCGCTAGGGCCAGTACTTTTTGTGCTCAACGTACTATCTACGGTTTGGGTTGTTGTGTCGGGATTGTTTCTTTTCTTAGTCATTCCTATAAAACAGAGTAAACCCGTTAGTATTTTTCAAAAATATCTACGAGCTTACCTGTATGGAACTTTTATTTCACGTAGCATGTCGACAAGCATTCAATCGAGCCATCGCAATGGACATTCCAACAATGAAACATCTTTCGAAAATTTGCGAAAACATATATAACTGTGCTCTTGTCACGACCCGATCCCAACTAATTGGGTCGAACCGGATCATGCCCAGCCTGCACCGTTGTTGAGACGGCGGCAGTAAGCTGTTCCATTAGCAGGTAACCATAACAACAACATCTATATTTGTCACAACTCAAATTCGGGAAATGAAACTTTATTAAACTTTGAAATCAAATACAACTGGAATTTAAATATACTGAAATAAATATCTGAACTCAAATAAACAGAGTTTCAAAATAGACAACAAAGCTGGAAAAGGAAAAGCTAGCTAATCAGTCGGCTCATCGGTCTCAGTCCCAACGTCCTCCAATGGGGACTCTGGCAGCACTATAGGATACAGAACAGGGTCGTAGTAACTGCTGTATAACAGCTCAGCATCCTCAATGACCCCTAAAAATGTATCTCCAGTCAGGAGGGAGCAAAGTATAATTCATGCTAATTTAAACAGTTAAAATAAATAATAGAATCATGCACTTTTAAATAGTTTAGAAATGAACAATTTTCTAGCAGTAAAATAGTGTGATTTGAATAGGCAATGAATATGACCTGCTTGGGTTGTACAGTTGTATCCTATTGATACGATTCGGCTTATTCCCGTGTGTATGAGGGGTAAGCTAATACAGTTCTAAGTTACAGTGGATGTGGTCATAAACATTACTCTATTCCCCCAGTCCCCAATCAGTTACAGTAGTCACAATCAGTACTCTCAGAGAGAGTTTCGTGTTTGCATCGTAGTTTAAACTTGCAGTAAAATGATTATTAAAATAACTGTAAACTAACACAAACTATACTTGTCTCAAAATAGACTGGACTGGAGAGGATGAAGACTTCGAGGTGGGAAATTAGGATCGTCCTCGAATTCCTACATTCGAGAAATTGACTCAGAATCCAGGATTACCAATCTAACTACGCTAGTTGAAATATCTAATTGTGTCCTAATCAATTTTAATTCTTTATTAATAAAACACGAACAAAAACACGATTATCGGTGCGTTGAATTTATAACGAGGAAAAGATTGTTTAAACTTTGTATTTTGGAAAACTCGTCGATACCAATTTAGTTGATTAAAACTTTGTATTTCTGTAATTATAAATATAAAACTAAATTTCTTATTTTAGTAAAAAATACATGATCGTTGTTTAAGTATTAAAACTTGCAGATTTTATTGTGAGAAATCTTTATTAATTTTCTATATGAAAATAACTATTATTAGATTTATGCGTAAGCTACAAAAACTCGCAAAATCAGCCAATAACAAAAATCCTACACTACCAATTTACAAGCCACAGAACCAACAACCAGCTGGGCTTATGCCCATTACAATTTATTTACATAAATTGAAATAAGACAAAATGGTCGTTAGTTCTAAAACTTCCTATAATTAATTATGAATAAATTAAATAATAGAAATAAATTAAATAATAACGAGTCTCAGATATAGTCCAATCGTCAACTAGGCTAATGCCTCAACGTCCGGACGTAGCCGGTTTCGTTTGCACTTTGTCGGGGCCCATTGACCGATACGATCGTCGCCCAAAACCAAAATATTTAATATATTTCCGAAATCCATTTTAAAATCATTTTAAAAATATAATTAGATTTACAGAAAAATTCGGCAGCATCTCCTCTGTTTTTGGTCAACCCAAGAACTGGGAAAAATGCCAATCTTTTTCCTGCAAATCCCAAACCAGGGAATCCCAATATATAGATATATAAAGATAACCACAAACATTCCACAGATTAATTCGGAACGACCCGAACCAAATTCGGGAGTCCGAAACTAAACCAGAACATCACAACACAATAATCGGAAGGATCCGAAAACTAAAGTATTTAGAAAACCATTTCCAAAATGTTTCGGAAATAAGGAAAACCAAATAACAGAAATTTCCCGACGTTCCTCGGAAATCCCGGGAACGACGTTCACCCCAAAAATCGAATTTCCCAAAGGAAACTTGTGGACCATTTCATCATCGACACCGGAGAGGGACGAACTACTGTGATTAATCAGGAATTACCCAGAATGACGGAATCCGAAGGGTTGCCTCGGACTCGGGACGCGCAATTCCACAGATCGGGGTTGAAACCCAGCGAAGAACGCTGTCCAGAACAGCGGACAGCCTCGGGGTCAGCGCTGGGGTGCTGGCCGGGCACGGGACAGCACGCGGGGTCAGCGCTGGACGCTGGAAGGGACGCGAAAACGTGCTCGGCGGCTTGCGGGGTCCGACGTACGGCGAAGGGGGTCGGGCCGCTGGGGTCGGGCGGTGCGCCGGCGGGAGGCCGGAGCTAGGGGCGCCGGCGTCGGGGTCCGCGCGGAGTAGGCCGACGGGTCGCGGCCTAAGGGGCGCTGCTGGGTCGGGCCGACGGGAAGCTCGGCGGGGTGAAGGAGAGTTTGGGGGTTAAGGGGAGTTTGGGGGTTAAGGAAGTGAATTTGTGAGTGAGAGGGAAAAAGAAAGTGTGGGGAATAGTTGCTCCTGTGGGGGTGATAAGGAGAGGTGGGAGAGAAAGAAGGAGGAGTTGGAGGGGGAAAAGATGAGTGTGTGTGGGTGAACGTGAATTGTTGGGAGGAAAATAAGGAGTGTGAATGGAGTGCTGGTCCAACGAGGACCAGCTCAAAGTAATATATTTTTTTTCTTTTAAAAAAAAAAAACCAGGTTTCAAGAATAGGATTGGGTCTGGGTTCGGAAGTCGGGTCCGGGCTCGGGTCTGGGTCAGCACCCAAAAATCCATGTTTTAATTTTGAAACTTATTTTAAACTCAAAAATAATACCAATAATAATAGCAATAATATTATAATACTAATATTAATTTACTTTACAAAAATTGGGTTTCACAATCTTTCCTCCTTAGAAAATTTTGTTCTCGAAATTTAAAGGCAGGGTAGGGGTTACCTTAAGTCTCAAACAGGTACGGGTACTGCTCCCGCATCTGGTCTTCTCGCTCCCAGGTCGACTCGCCTGGTGAGTTGTGCCACCACATGACTCTGTCTATCGACGTCACAGAGTTCCTGGTTCTCTTCTCGCCTCTATCCAAAATTGCCACTGGCTTCTCCGGCACTGTGAGGCTGGGTCCAATCTCCAGCTCTTAATGGTCCAAGATGTGGCTTGGGTCCGGGATGTAGCGTCTCAGCTGCAAAACGTGGAAGACGTTGTGGACGCCTTCGAGACTTGGGGGTAGAGCCACCCGATAAGCCACTTCTTCAATCCTGTTAAGTACTTCAAATGGACCAATATACCTGGGGCTTAGCTTTCCTGCTCTGCCGAACCGAATTGTTCCTCTGGTAGGAGAGATCTTCACAAACACACTGTCGCCTTCTTCAAACTCCAAAGGCCGTCGGCTGCTATCGGCCCAATGCTTCTGTCTGTCCTGGGTAATCCTGAGCTTGTCTCTGATCATTCTCACCTTCTCCGCTGCTTCGGTCACCATCTCAGGTCCAAGCAACACTCGTTCTCCGACGTTGTCCCAAGCCAGTAGAGTGCGGCAACGACGTCCATAGAGTGCCTCGAACGGTGTAATACCGATGCTAGCTTGGTAGCTGTTATTGTAAGAGAACTCTACCAAGTGCAGATGGTCTTTCCAAGACCCTCCAAATTCCAGAACGTAGGATCTCAGCATGTCTTCTAGCGTCTGGATGGTTCTCTCTGATTGCCCGTCAGTCTGGGGGTGGTAGGCGGTGCTGAACTTCAGTTGTGTTCCCAAGCTGTCATACAAACTCTTCCAAAAGTGAGAGGTAAATCTAGTATCTCTGTCAGATATGATACTTACCGGAACTCCATGAATCTGGTAGATGTGCCGCATGTATAGTGTGTAGAAGCATGGAATTTCACAGCCAGAAAGCCCATGCGCCAGGCACTATATGCGCCAGAACTCAGACAGCAAAATCAAATAAGCCATTCGAAGAAGGACTTTTTATTTATATATAAAAGTCTATTACATGGCTAGAAAAGGTTGTACAAAGGAGAATTTCTACAAAAAAAAGATCCTAGATCTACAGCCAGCGGCCACCATGCGCCTCCAGATAGGCGCAGCGGCCACCATGCGCCTCCAGATAGGCGCAGCAGCCACCATGCGCCTTCCGATAGGCGCAGCAGTCACCATGCGCTGTCAGTTAGGCACAGCAAATGCCATGCGCCTCCAGCCAGGCGCATCCCACCATCTCTTCAGCAGCTCAGTTATGTGCATCCAGCTCAGTTATGTGCATCCCTTCAGCAGCACTCTTCCAACCAGGCTCACCTGGCCGAGCAGAGCCCAGTTATGTGCTGCTCTTCCAGCCAGGGTCACCTGATAAGTGCTTCGATTACACAAAGCATTTAACCCTCTGGCTGGAACCAAGAAAGAGAAGAGCACGGCAAAGCTGTGGCCAGGGGAGGCTTCGAAAGAGCCTCCAAAGACCAAGGAAGACCGTGATCGAAATTATGGCACAAGGAGCTTTCAACACAATCAAAGTGGACGGCACCCACTTTGAAGGAAGAGAGAGCCTAGCACCGCCATTCCGATCTACGGCTCTTCCGGAACAACGGAGACGAGGCCCGAACATCCCTATCTTTGGATGCAACAGGCACCTTCCGCCTGCCTCAGAAGCCCTCGACTCCGTCTTTCGGATGTAACAGTCACCTTCAAGTGCATCGAAGACAACACGACGTCTCATCTTCACCCTCGGGAGCACTTCGTCAACAGAATACACCCGTATATCCAAGTTCATGTTGGAAGTACGTGAGGGAACGAGGAGCAAACCTTCTCTCCATGCCACTATTTATAGGCCGGGCAAATCAAACCCATGCGCCAAGTGGATGACTCTCCGAATTCTGTGCAATGAATTTGCATTAAATGGATGAACCGGACGCCTCGAATTCAGCCAAACGGCTATTTTTAGCACTCGAGGAGCGAGACAGTCGCATCATTAAAGGACATGTCAGATGCGCCAGCCAAACAGCGCATTACATGGACGCGCCCTCCAGCATCAGGCGCATCACACAGACGCGCCCTACAGTACCCGACGCATCACAGAGGATGCGCCCCCTCACATCTCCATACCGAGTGGAACACCAACCAATGTGCCCACTCAGCTGTCCATCGAACGTCACAACATTAAATGCTGAACTGACACCAGAGTTGGCAGCACGCTTCCCAAAGTCTGAACAGTTGACAGCTTTTTTAGAGAACGAAGCGTCGGCAACGTCAGCATCATCATGACTCTATTCCGACGGCTACTGCCACGTGGCCATCCGCATGCGCCTCTACGGCCATGCGTCCAAATCGCCATGCGCCTCTACGGCCATGCGTCCAAATCGTCATGCGCCTCTACGGCCATACGTCCAAACCAGCATGTGCCTCAAAAGCCGTGCGCCTCAGACCCTTCACTGATCCCTAAAGACAGAAGAAGAGTCTCCAGTTGAAGCTTTGCATGCGCCTCAAAAGCCATGCGCCCCAGACTGATCTCTGATCCCGAAAGACAGAAGGAAAGTCGTCTGCATGCGCCTCAAAAGCCATGCGCTCTAAACGGTTTGTAACCCCTAAAGGTTATGAGCCGCAGCCTCTTCCTGCGCCCAATCAAGGCACAGCTCACCAGATTACTTCTCCCCACCAAATCCGAGATCTTCGAGCCATGGGTCGATGACACGTGTCCTTTGACTCAACTCGTCCAAGATTTCAGCAACAGAAAGATCTTCTCCTCTGCTACGTGCCGGCTCACAACAGCAGTATGAAGAGTTCTCCCTCCCAATCAGGGCGCATCATCTACGCGCCTCCATCAACAACCTCCACGTGGCGTCCCCACACCGGCGCATCCCACATGCGTGCATGAGCAGCCAGCCTGCAAAACTATAAATAGAAGGATCGTCTCCTTCACACACAGACAGAATCCGCAACGAACATACAAGGAATCATCAGAGAGGCAGATACAGACACTCAACGTCTTCCTCCTCTCAGCAAGCTCCAGCACCCAGAGCAATCCACACCTTCAGAGAACCGATAACCGTCGTCAGCCCGTCAACGGAGTCAACGCATTACCACTCGCTCCATTGGCACTAAGGACCCAGCTTAAACAAAAGTGTACTCCTAGGACTACATCTAAGTCCTACATTGTAACACTGTTCTGTTTGTATTAAAGTTTTCAATCAAACAATTTTAATGGCAAACATAGTGCTGCCAACTTCTCGGTGGATAAACCAACCTTGAAGGGATAAAGTGAGCTGACTTCGTCAGTCGGTCCACAATAACCCAAATGGCATCCTTTCCTCCTTGGGATCGAGGCAGTCCCGACACAAAATCCATCGTTATGTGCTCCCATTTCCACTCCGGAATGTCAAACGGCTGCAATAATCCTGCTGGTCTCTGTCTGCTAGCTTTTACTTGTTGACAAATTAAACATCTAGCCACATACCTGGATACGTCCTTCTTCATTCCGTACCACCACAATATTGTACGCATATCCCGGTATATTTTATTGGCTCCAGGATGTATGGAATACTGCGACTGGTGCGCTTCTTGCATCAGCTCGTTCCTCAGTTCGCCAGTTGGTACACAAAGTCTCGTACCATTCTTCAGTGCTCCGTCGCTGGCGATTGAGAATCCTTCAAGTGTTCCTGCCAGCACCTGATCTCTGAGTTTGCAAAGCGTCTCATCTTGGAATTGTGCCTCCTTAACTCTGTCCATCAGACTTGAACGTACTTGCAATTGCATCAATGATGATTCATCACCTGGTACGACGGCTTCTCTTCCAAGTTTCTTCATCTCTTCTTCGGGCAGTACAATTTCCAATCCAAGCTTCTCCATGTCCTCCAACAAATGGCGCTCCTTGGTCAAGAACATTGTCATCGGGTATCGACTTAGTGCATTTGCAATAACATTAGCCTTACCCGGATGATATTGCAGGTTGATGTCAAAATCCTTCATCAGCTCCAGCCATCGTCTCTGTCTCATGTTCAGCTCCTTCTGAGTGAAAACATACTTCTGACTTTTGTGGTCTGTAAATATTTCCACTCTCTCTCCATACAGGTAGTACTTCCATAGCTTCAAAACAAATATCACCGCTGCCAGCTCCAAATCATGTGTGGGATAGTTTTTCTCATGAGTCCGTAATTGCCTAGATGCGTAAGCAATTACTTTTTCGTGTTGTTGAAGAACGCAGCCCAATCCCTTACCGGAAGCATCACTATAAATTGAAAAACCGCCGGTACCTACGGGTAGCGCAAGTATCGGCGCCATTGTAAGCCTCTTCTTCAGTTCCTCAAAAGCTGACTGGCAAGCTTCCGACCAAATGAATTCCTCGTTCTTCCTGGTAAGCTTCGTCATTGGTTCAGCAATCTTGGAGAAATCCTTCACAAACTTCTGGTAGTAGCCAGCTAAACCTAAAAAGCTTCTGATCTCTGCAACCGAGCTTGGTACAGTCCACTTCTCAATAGCAGCTATCTTCTTTGGATCCACCAAAATTCCTTTTCCTGTGACAACATGGCCCAAAAATTCCACTTTGTCTAAAAAGAATTCGTATTTGGATAGCTTACCATAGAGCTTCTCCTTCCTCAAGGTATTCAGCACTTTCCTCAGGTGCTCTTCATGCTCTTCCTCCGTCTTCGAGTAGATCAGTATATCATCGATGAAGACAACAACAAACTGATCCAGGTATTCATGGAAAACCTTGTTATGAGGTTCATGAATATCGCGGGAGCATTCGTCAGTCCAAACGGCATGACCAAGAATTTAAATTGCCCATACTTGGTATTGAACGCCGTCTTGGGAATATCCTCCTTCCTGACCTTAATTTGATGGTAGCCTGATCTGAGATCTATCTTTGAAAATACCTTGGCTCCACTCAGTTGATCAAACAGGTCGTCGATCCGGGGCAGAGGGTACTTGTTCTTGATGGTGATGTTGTTCAGCGCCCGGTAGTCAATGCACATTCGTACGGTTCCATCCTTCTTGGACACAAACAATACTGGTGCTCCCCAGGGTGAAGCCCCGTCTCTGATAAATTATTGTGCCTTTAGCTCGTCGATCTGATCCTTTATTCCCTTTGCCTCCTTGGGGTTGACTCTGTAGCATCCCCGAGAAATAGGGGAAGAGCCTGGTACTAGATCGATGGTGAATTCCACACCTCGATCCGACGACAATCCTGGAAGACTATCTGGAAAGACGTCCATGAATTCTGCGATGATAGGGTGAGGAGGCCCGGGTTCTTTGGTGATTGAGGAGTAGGTAACACTCTTCATGTCTTCCGGAGCTCGAGAGATTTCAAACTCCGGTTCTCCTGGTGGGCTGAAGATGACACATCCTCGGTGACAATCGATCTATCAGCGCATGTTGTTCACTTAACCAGTCCATCCCTAGGACTACATCATAGTTGGGAAGGGATATCACTAGTAAGGGTGTTAAGAACTGATGGCCTGAGATAGTTATGGGACAGTTGTAAGCCTTAGTGATGGGTATGGGTCCACCACCGGTCATAACTCTACTAATCACCTTGCTAATTCCCGAATCTATGTGGTGTGCAGAAATAAACTTTGATGATATAAAACTATGTGATGCACCCGAATCAAATAATGCTAGAGCAGGATGTGAAAACACATAAATAGAACCTGTGATGACATCAGCGGTAGGTTCCTGCTCTGGTTCCAGCTCATCTGCTGCTAGGGCAAAAGCTCGCCCGGTCTTCTGCTGGTGTTGTCTGAACCGTTGCTGCTGAGTGGGTAGGGGAGCTCTTTGTTGAGTTGCTCCGGTTTGGTAGACTGACGAGGGACAGTCCCTCACTTGGTGGGTGGCAGACCCACAGACTAGGTAGTGTCCTAGCTTCTTCCTGCATATGTTCGACTGATGTCCTAGTCTCTTGAAAAAATCACAGACAGGGATCTGCTTCTGAGGCGCTCTGTCATTTGTCCTTGCCTGATGGTGCTGCTGCTGGTGATGCGAAGGCCTGTTTTTGTTGTTGTTGGGCCTCTTCTTGTTACCCTGGAAGTTGCTAGTTCCAGGATACTCCCTCTCGGATCGAGAAGGCTGGCTCTTCTCCACGTCCTGAGCTCGTATCAGGATCCTCTCATATGTCTTGGCGCCACATACGATCACAGGGGTACGAATCTCTTCTCTTAATCCATACCTGAATCGTTCAGCACGATCCTTGGGGTCAGCAACCAGGTTCTGGGTAAAGCGGCTAAGTCGGCCGAACTCTGCCGCATACTCGCTGACCGTCATATTTCCTTGCTTCAGATCCTGGAATTGCCTTTCCATCTCCCGCATCTCAGATGTTGGAAAGAACTTCCTACGGAACAGCCTCTTGAAGGTGTCCCAGTCGAGCTGCTTGTCCTGGAGTCGGGGTTCATTCCGATACCAGGTGCTCGCCACATCTTGTAGCTGGAGTCCTACCGCTTTGGTCTTGAGGTCCTCTGGGAGTCGAGCGACGCTCAAGAGGCGCTCCATACTGTCTAGCCATTCATCGGCGTAGATGATACCCTCGGTTCCTTTGAAAGGTCGAGGGCCTTGCTTCTTAAAGCTTTCTATATCTCCGACCTTCATGTAATAATACGTCTCTAATCAAAAGAATGGCCTAAATGATATAAAACTTAACTCCTGAATCATGCTTACCTTTGCAGGTCGTGGCGTCGATGAAGTGGTTCCTCCTCTTTCGAGGGCAGCCATAGCCACATTGTGGGCATTCTCCATGCCTTCTCTCATGATCGCGGTCTGCTCGCGATGGGCTGCAGCTTGGGCTGCATTCTGTTCTCGATGAGCTTCTGCTTGGGCTCTCTGGGCTTCAAGCACTCCATGTAGCATGTCCACTAGATCAGTGGGATCCACAGGCACTGGTGGGGCAGCTGGTGCGGACCCTACCGCAGGGATCTGCGGCTCAGCCCGGGGAAGTGTAGGGTTCGCCGCTTGGGAAGTAGTAGCGTAAGCGCCGCGGAGTGCTGGAGATTGATGGGGACGGTCGGTCAGCTGCAACGGTGAAGGGTCTGGACGTGCTGGAGGAGATGGGGTGTGTTCAGATGATGACACCTCATCGCCAGCAGGGGTGGTCTTTTCCTTGGTCATAATCTGGAAGGTTTAGGGTACAAACATAAGCAAGGTATCCTACCAGTCTATAATTAATCAAAAATATTTATTTATATATAAAATTTGGACCTATGTTGTGACAAATCAATGTTCTAGTATTCTAGTTGTTTCTAGGTATGTTTTCCTAAATTGTTGTTTTGGACCTGCATGGGCCACCACTAAAAATATGTCACGACCCGATCCCAACTAATTGGGTCAAACCGGATCATGCCCAGCCTGCACCGTTGTTGAGACGGCGGCAGTAAGCTGTTCCATTAGCAGGTAACCATAACAACAACATCTATATTTGTCACAACTCAAATTCGGGAAATGAAACTTTATTAAACTTTGAAATCAAATACAACTGGAATTTAAATGTACTGAAATAAATATCTGAACTCAAATAAACAGAGTTTCAAAATAGACAACAAAGCTGGAAAAGGAAAAACTAGCTAATCAGTCGGCTCATCGGCCTCAGTCCCAACGTCCTCCAATGGGGACTCTGGCAGCACTACAGGGTACAGAACGGGGTCGTAGTAACTGCTGTATAACAGCTCAGCATCCTTAATGTCCTCTAAAAATGTATCTCCAGTCAGGAGGGAGCAAAGTACAATTCATGCTAATTTAAACAGTTAAAATAAATAATAGAATCATGCACTTTTAAACAGTTTAGAAATGAACAGTTTTCTAGCAGTCAAACAGTGTGATTTGAATAGGCAATGAATATGACCGGCTTGGGTTGTACAGTTGTATCCTATTGATACGATTCGGCTTATCCCCGTGTGTATGAGGGGTAAGCTAATACAGTTCTAAGTTACAGTGGATGTGGTCATAAACATTACTCTATTCCCCCAGTCTCCAATCAGTTACAGTAGTCACAATCAGTACTCTCAGAGAGAGTTTCGTGTTTGCATCGTAGTTTAAACTTGCAATAAAACGATTATTAAAATAACTGTAAACTAACACAAACTATACTTGCCTCAAAATAGACTGGACTGGAGAGGATGAAGACTTCGAGGTGGAAAATTAGGATCGTCCTCGAATTCCTACATTCGAGAAATTGACTCAGAATCCAGGGTTACCAATCTAACTACGCTAGTTGAAATCTCTAATTGTGTCATAATCAATTTTAATTCTTTATTAATAAAACACGAACAAAAACACGATTATCGGTGCATTGAATTTATAACGAGGGAAAGATCGTTTAAACTTTGTATTTTGGAAAACTCGTCGATACCAATTTAGTTGATTAAAACTTTGTATTTCTGTAGTTATAAATATAAAACTAAATTTCTTATTTTAGTGAAAAATACATGATCGTTGTTTAAGTATTAAAACTTGCAGATTTTATTGTGAGAAATCTTTATTAATTTTCTATATGAAAATAACTATTATTAGATTTATGCGTAAGCTACAAAAACTCACAAAATCAGCCAATAACAAAAATCCTATACTACCAATTTACAAGCCACAGAACCAACAACCAGTTGGGCTTATACCCATTACAATTTATTTACATAAATTGAAATAAGACAAAATGGTCGTTAGTTCTAAAACTTCCTATAATTAATTATGAATAAATTAAATATTAGAAATAAATTAAATAATAACGAGTCTCAGATATAGTCCAATCGTCAACTAGGCTAATGCCTCAACGTCCGGGCGTAGCCGGTTTCGTTTGCACTTAGCTGGGGCCCATTGACCGATACGGTCGTCGCCCAAAACCAAAATATTTAATATATTTCCGAAATCTATTTTAAAATCATTTTTAAAATATAATTAGATTTACAGAAAAATCCGGCAGCATCTCCTCCGGGCGTAGCCGGTTTCGTTTGCACTTAGCCGGGGCCCATTGACCGATACGATCGTCGCCCAAAACCAAAATATTTAATATATTTCCGAAATCCATTTTAAAATCATTTTAAAATATAATTAGATTTACGGAAAAATCCGGCAGCATCTCCTCTATTTTTGGTCAACCCAAGAACTGGAAAATATGCCAATCTTTTTCCTGCAAATCCCAAACCAGGGAATCCCAATATATAGATATATAAAGATAACCACAAACATTCCACAGATTAATTCGGAACGACCCGAACCAAATTCGGGAGTCCGAAACTAAACCAGAACATCACAGCACAATAATCGGAAGGATCCGAAAACTAAAGTATTTAGAAAACCATTTCCAAAATGTTTCGGAAATAAGGAAAACCAAATAACAGAAATTTCCCGACGTTCCTCGGAAATCCCGGGAACGACGTTCACCCCAAAAATCGAATGTCCCAAAGGAAACTTGTGGACCATTTCATCATCGACACCGGGGAGGGACGAACTACTGTGATTAATCAGGAATTACCCAGAATGACGGAATCCGAAGGGTTGCCTCGGACTCGGGACGCGCAATTCCACAGATCGGGGTTGAAACCCAGCGAAGAACGCTGGCCGGGTACGAGACAACACGCGGGGTCAGCGCTGGACGCTGGGAGGGGTGCAAAAACGTGCACGGTGGCTCGCGGGGTCCGGCGAGCGGCGAAGGGGGTCGGGCCGCTGGGGTCGGGCGGTGCGCCGACGGGAGGCTGGAGCTAGGGGTGAGCATTCGGTTAATTCGGTTTAAACCGAACCGAATAACCCAAAAACCGAATTGGACCGAAACCGAATAAGCAAAACCGAAACCGAACCGAATTGGACCAAAACCGAATCAAACCGAACCGAATTAAATCGGTTCGGTTTTCGGTTTATTCGGTTTAGTCATTTGTTTTGGTTTTTTTGCGTTTTTTTTTGTTAATATAGATAGTAACTAAATATACCTAGACATATTTATTATATACCTATAGTATATACCTATATATATTTAGTATATAACTATATATATTAATACTTATATATACACACACACACACATACACACACACACACACACACACACATATATATATATATATATATATATATATATATATATATATATAGTAATTAAAATTTCTTATTCGGTTTTCGGTTTTGGACCGAAACCGAAACCCAAAACCGAAACCGAAACCGAATAAGAAAATTTAGTATTTTCAAAACCGAAACCGAACCGAATTTTTTAAAAACCGAACCGAACCTCTTATTCGGTTCGGTTCGGTTCGGTTTTCGGTCCAAAACCGAATAATGCTCACCCCTAGCTGGAGCTAGGGGCGCCGGCGTCGGGGTCCGCGCGGAGTAGGCCGGCGGGTCGCGGCCTAAGGGGCGCTGCTGGGTCGGGCCGACGGAAAGCTCGGCGGGGTGAAGGAGAGTTTGGGGGTTATGGGGAGTTTGGGGTTTAAGGAAGTGAATTTGTGAGTGGGAGGGAAAAAGAAAGTGTGGGGAATAGTTGCTCCTGTGGGGGTGATAAGGAGAGGTGGGAGAGAAAGAAGGAGGAGTTGGAGGGGAAAAGAGGAGTGTGTGTGGGTGAACGTGAATTGTTGGGAGGAAAATAAGGAGTGTGAATGGAGTGCTGGTCCAACGAGGACCAGCTCAAAGTAATATATATTTTTTCTTTTTTTTAAAAAACAAACCAGGTTTCAAGAATAGGATTGGGTCTGGGTTCGGAAGTCGGGTCCGGGCTCGGGTCTGGGTCAGCACCCAAAAATCCATGTTTTAATTTTGAAACTTATTTTAAACTCAAAAATAATACCAATAATATTAGCAATAATATTATAATACTAATATTAATTTACTTTACAAAAATTGGGTTTCACAGCTCTGATACCAATTTGTCACGCCCTGAGTCGACAAACCGTTCGTCCCCGATGTTACTTTGCCGATTCGATCGTTCTCGCTAAGGCGTGATGACGTACGAGTCTGGAATTGTACTCGTACAAGGTAAGAACGTTACGTTACTTTTCAAATTAATACGCCAAGTTGAAACTTCACAAATCACATCAGAATATAAGACGCAGTATAGGAAGATAGAAATGCTTTTTATTCATAGTTTGCAACGAAGTGCAAGTCGTAATTACATTGGATGTCGTTGCGGCTACATTGATTGAAAACAGAAAGAAATACACTCGACAAGTTGCCTGAACTAACGCTTACCGTCCCATACATTCGCCCCTTTATACATAAGCCGTCGATTGAACTGGCTTCAAAATACTTCAGCATATGAAGAGCTTCAAAACGCATCTCTGTACTTTAGCTTCAGTTTAGTTAGGAACGCCTGCCGCACCTGGAGAAATTGGAGGAATGGGATTAGCACACTTGCTAAGTGGACGAGACGAACCCACTCGTCTAAACTGACTCTGATTGTTAGGGTAGGCATGCTTTAGAGTTATCTTTCTATTAGAACTAAATGAATTCAGTTCATATTCGATAGCCATCTTTGAGTAATAAAGTATACAGTAAAACATAGCAGTTTCTCATATTTCTTACCACGGCCGTGCTCGTCCCTGCATGAAAACAGAGATAATAGTTACACCTGCATAAGACAATAGGTGAGCATGCTACTATCTTATATGCGGTCATTGATGTTACACATCACGTGGGACTATCTCAACGGCATTTCGGCCCGCTCAGTCTAGGTTGCAAGCCTGACTGACGATCCCGCAATGCATCAGTGCCGAAGCACGATTATTCATTTCTCCTAGGCCGATTCGATTCCGATGCCCTGGATACCGATTCGAGGAAAAATATCAACGTGTGCACAAGCTGTCCATGACCATGCCAATGCGTGAACAGTTTTATATATGCAAACAGTTTTGTATAGCGCGGACAGTATTGAACGGTATTATCATTTCTTCCAACTTATGCAACGATTCATTTTTTCCCAAGTCGTACTCCCGATTTAGCATCCCGTAGGCACCAAATTGTCCGAGGTATCATAACCCATAATCGACGGTTCGTATTATTTTGCAGCACGTGAAATAGTCAATCTTTTTACTAGAACCTTAAACTTTCTGGTTTATGTGATAGACTTGTATTTTTAGAGTGAATTACTCTAAATCGATACGTTTTTTTTGAGTTCTTGAACTTAGTGGATTGGCATGCAATTAACTTGGCATCGTTCGATTTGAATGAATTCGAGGCAAGGAATTAGTTTGCGGACAGAGTAGAAAAGAAGGGGCCGAATCACCCACTGTTTACTTTGCTCGTGCCGATCGTCGAAGCGCTTCGCAATGTCAAGCTTTAGTTACGCGAGCTCCTGCAATAGCACCAACACTTTGTTAGAATTCCTTCTTTTCCCCTTGCTTCAAAATTTGTAATTGCATCCATGAAAACGACGCGAAAGCACTTCATCAAGCCCAGCGGCAAAAGCTCCAAGAAAATCATACAACGGTCCGGTCCCGTCGAATGGACTCTTATAGAGAGCTCACCCGCCGAGACGCAGCTCGTTGCATCTAGGACTTATTCCAACAAAAGTCGTTCCATTAGTTGGATCGATTCTCGTAACTTTCGTCCAAATCGATTTGAATCGATGCCGCAAGGCGTTATCGTTTACCAAGCTTAGCGATCGAGTCAGATGGCCATCTAAGTTCCTGGCCGATCTGACTCGGCGCAAGCATATTATGAAGTTCCGTCGCTTATCGAAAGCGGGGCGCTACACATTAAACATTGGGTGGTTTCATAATACAAAACCAGCCGTCTAGTTTTAGAACATATATATATATATATATATATATATATATATATATATATATATATATATATATATATATATATATATATATATATTGGGTGGGTTTTGGGTTCTTTCGGTAACCCAACAAATGAACCAGAATTCAAATCAATTTTTGATTGGGTTCAAATATTTTAACCAAATCCGAGTCCAAATATCTTCAATCATAACCAAATCCATTAACAAATTTATCTGATCGACTTTGTTTGGTTCGTGGAAAGGAAAGAAAAGGAAAGGAAATGAAAGTAAATCAATTCCTTGTTCTTTTTCTTTCCTTGAAAAATTGTAATTTTTATCTATTTTTCTTTTCGGTATTTTGAGAGGACAAAAAAATTAGAATGAAAAGTGGATTCCCTATATTGGAAAATTGAATCCTTGGTTGGATGATGGGAACCATTTTTTTCCTTATTTTTCTTCCCTATGAGAATCATTTTCCTTTCCTCGTAGTTTGACATCAAAATGTGAAAAATGAATAACTTTCTTTTCCCAACCCTATGATTCCGCCAACTAAACGAGTTGATTGACTAAAATGAATAGAAAGGAAATCAATTCCTTGACATTTTCTTTCCTTTGAAAAATTATAATTTTTATTGATTTTTCATTCCGATATTTGAAAATGCCAAGGAATTTGGAAAGGAAAGTGCATACTTAAAAGTGGAAAAATGATTTCTTAAGGCCTTGTTTGGTTCACGTATTTAAGGAACCAACAAAGGAAACTAGTTCCTTTCCTTTATTTAGTAGCCACAAACTTGGAAATTATTTTTTTGACAAGGACGAAAAAATGAGGGATATGGTTCCTCTCAAGATCCATGTGATTGACTTTCCCTCCTTTTTTTCAATATTTATTATAAAAAATTATGACAAAAATAACCCTGGGTTGGGGCAAAAAATATTTTATTGGAACATTGATATATTTTTGCTTTTCTTTCCTGCACCAACCAAATACTGGAAAGAAAATCAAATGGCCTTTTCTAGATGGTTTCTTTGTTTTATCAAACAAAGAAAATAAAATGTGGCATGAATTCTACTCCCATGAGAAATACAAGAGAATTTATTTTCCTTCTGTGTACCAAACGAGGCATTGATTTATCTTCCATTGGAAATCGTTTTTTTCAATTTATTTCACATCCAAATATAAAAAAATAATTAATTTTCTTTTTCAACCCTTAGTAACTCTGCGAACCGAACCACCAAAGCAAACCAAGCCTAAGACTAAGCCTAACACACGTCCATCACACAAAATGACCATAGGCAAAATGTTGGTGTACTGCTACTGTCCGGTTAAATCATCCCAAAATTTTCCATTGAACCTTCTACACAAATCCGGCTCCATACACACACTCCTTTCGTCACAACTGATGCTAATCTGTCCTTATATACCCCCCAAATTCCACAATTTCCTTTCCGTTCCATTCTGGAGACTTCACCACTAAACGAGCACAGCCATGGCAGCAACAGCTGGGTAAGTTTTCTAAAAAACGGCCGTCTCTTTCATCATAAATAATCTTTGCAACCGCGGCATTAAAGACAAGTAGTGCATTGAATCGGTCGGTCTTCTTGTACCGGTAGACCTTCCTGTACTAGTTGTCTTATAGCGACCAGCACCACAAAATCTGCACACATCTGTGTCCTTGTCGTCTTTGTAGTACAGCATGCACCGATTGCGACAAGAATCGATTTTCTCGTATCCCATCCAGAGCGATCTCACCACCCTCTTAGACCGTAGGTCTTTAGGTAACTTAGCACCCGTCGGCAAGATCTCTATAATCAACTCCAACACTAGATTGTAGCATTCTTGTGACATGTTAAAATCTGATTTAATGCTCAACAGTCTTGTAACCACCTCCAACGGTGAATAATCTTTACAACCAGGATACATTGGAGTCCTTACATTCTCCAGCAACTCCATGAACTTTGTAACATCGACATTGGGTGCCTCCTCAGCTGCATCATGAACGAAACTAGGTCCCATAACGTCGAAACCCATGTTCATGCACCCGTCGTCGTATGCATGAATATCTGAAACAAAATTAGGTCCCGCATGCATATACGGCTCAACATAAGGCTCTGGCTCTGATGCTAAAGACACGAGTTCTCCGTGTGCGGTCCACTGATAGTAATTAGGCGTGAAACCCCTCGAGTACAAATGATATGTCACTTCCACTTCTGGATAATATTTCACGTTATGACATTTCACACACGGACACTTAATTTCGGTGTCGTCCATGTACTGAGGGAACGCCTTGAAAAACTGCAGGAACTGCTCTACTCCCGCTATGTATTCATCCCGCACACCGCACATATCATCAGGACGACGATTGTATATCCATGAACGACACTGCAAGTAGTAATTCATATTCATTTGAAAATAATTCTGCAAAGATGGACACACAATTATCCAATAGGCACAAATTCGTTTCATAAATACCTACACAAATTGGACACCTGGACACGAACCACTTGACATAGAGGTGGGGGCAACCACTGACAAGCCCCCCTCAAGTTTCGTGTCGGCTGGATGCATGTCGGACACGAAATAGCACGTGCTGACTGTGCGTGCACAATCGTAAATTCGACTCTGATACGCCTTGGTATCTTGGACACACGACTTGTGGACCCAATTCAAGGTGATAGACACGAAGTCCTACTCCTACTCTCTACGTGGACACGAGCACGTGGCCAATGACACACTGTGTCGTGTCCAATTAGACCCGACCCCATTGCACGATACTGATTTTCTGCTATGTACTGATATTCTGTTATTCTCTGTTTGGACACCTTCATGTCCAATGTTTAGACACGCATACCCCCCTCTGACACATACACATATGGAGAACACTTCTGTACAACTATTTTTAGGTTTTATTGAGTTTGGATTTCAATTTGGTATTTTTGAAATGAATTCACTAATACAGTCTGATACTCGAAGAACTGGTTTCAAGTTCAAATAGACTTTGGGTTTGAATTTTGAATTTGGTTGGGGTTGATTATGAAGATGTGGTTTTGTCTGATACTTGAGGTTTGCAATGTAATGTGAACGGTTCGGGTCTTCATTTGTTTTTTAGTTTTCAAATTCCTAAACTGTTTTCACTGATACTCGAGTATGTAATCTGAGTTGAGTAAAACTGTAACTGAGTTCATATGTGTTTGAGTAAGGATTTGAATTTCGATTTTAGTAGATATATAAAATTGTTCACTGAGATACCATGTTAACCTGAGAACAAAATGTTTAACTGCCAAAACTGAGAACACTATGTTTATTCACTTCATTTTTCCTTTTACTCTTCACTGCTCACTGTCCCCACACACACCTGTCCACACTCACACACACATTTTCCTGCTGTCCACATGTTGCTCCCATTCATACTTCACAACAGTATGTTGACACTCACTATATGTTGACACTTTACTACTGTACACACATCTATATGCTGCCACATCTCTCTCTCTATACACACACTTATACATATGTTGACACACACCCTAAACTGCCACTCTATACACACTCACACATATATACTTTACTGCACACATGTCTTGACACACCCCACACACAGTCATATATACATATGCTATTTTTCCTTTACTTTTATATATACATATGTGGTTGTGCCTATATATATAGCTTTACCTCTCTGTATACATATGTTAAATGTGAATATATATATATATATATATATATATATATATATATATATATATATATATATATATATATGTATATAGCAAAAAAAATATATATATATATATATATATATATATATATATATAGCAATATATATATATATATATATATATATATATATATATATAGCAATATATATATATATATATATATATATATATATATATATATATATATATATATATATATATATATATATATATATATATATAGCAAAATATATATATATATATATATATATATATATATATATATATATATATATATATATATATATATATATATATATATATATATATATATAAATATATATTTTGTGTCTGTGTCTGTGCTAGGGTTAGGGTTAGGGTTCTCGGGCTGGGGTTAGGATTCTCGTGTCTGTGTCTGTGCCCACATTTGTGTCTGTGTCTGTGCCCACATTTGTGTCCGTGTCCGTGTCTAGATAGCTAGGGCTAGGGTTAGGGTTTACCTGAAGAGGGCGGCTCGGCCGGAGGAGGGAGGCGGCGAGGAGGGGGGCTTCGTCGTCGGAGGGAGGCGGCAAGGAGGGGGGCTTCGTCGGAGGAGGGAGAAAATTTTTGGGAAAAATTTTCGGAGAGAGAGAAGGGAGAAATGAAAGTTTGGAACGGGATATATTAAAACATTAGCGACGTCTGCTTTTGACGTCGCTGAACGTCGCTACGGAGCGACATAACTTAAGTTACGTCGCTGAACGTCGCTATTCAGCGACGTACTTTATCTCATGTCGCGGAACGTCGCTAATAGAGCAGATTTTAGTAGTGGTGCCCTAAACAGGGTGCGGGTCGTGACAACCGGGAACCAAACCATCGCCCACTTAGGCCTTATGCCTCCACACTAGCCATTTGAGCTAGAGGTCATTGGCTTCTTCAATATATATGCTTTCTCGCTCAAATCGGCATGGGACATTGCGCGTACCAAATGGGAGGCTGATCCCATATTGGCGGGAATGTGGGGCAGGACCATTCCCATTAAGTGGAGTATCCTATGCTGGAGGAGCCTAAAAAAGAAACTTTCTACTGACGACATTATAATAGAGTGGGGTATTCCTTTTAACTCGCACTGCCATTGCTGCAACAGGGGTGCCCCTGAATCCGCGTCGCACGTGTTATCGCAAGGCGATACCCCAGCGGAAGTTTCGCACCACTTCGACGTTTCTTGGGGTCTGCCCCATGCTACGGTTCCGCTCATGGAACGTATCACCCTATGGGAGTCTCCCGCGGCCGGGTGAGGCTAGAAGAACGGCGACTGCCACCATATGGGTGTTGTGGAAAACAGAAACAAATTTAGATACAAAGGGTATGCTTACAATGCCATGCAGGTGATAGCGGAGATTCAGCGGCAACTGTCCAAGGTTGGAAGCGCTGAGTAGCTCTTTTTGATCCTTTATTTTTTGGGGCTCCCATATTTTTATGGGAGGTGTCGGGTATACATGTACATTATTTTCGGGTATACGGGCTTTTGCTTATTTCTTTTTTCCCTTTTCTGCATCTGGGCCTCTTTGGCCTGTGTACTGCTCCTCTTCTTTTGGTCCGGCCTTGTTGGTTCGGCTTAATAATATGTTATTCCTTAAAATAAAATAAAAAATAAAAGAAAATAATATATATATATATATATATATATATATATATATATATATATATATATATATATATATATATATATATATATATATATATATAATATTGGATTTTGGGTTATCCGACACATGAACTTGAGTCCAATTCAATTTTAATTGAATTTAAATATTTTAGGCTAAATTGTAACTTCATACCCTCAACTGTCAGTATTTTTCAACTTGATATCCTTAACTTTTATAGGTACAAACTTGATATCCTGAAAATATTTTGGACAAGATTGCCCCTTCTCTTCTCCCCCCAACCCCCATTCCCTCTCTCTCCGGCTGCGGGTGGCAGTAGACGGGCGCGCGCGAGCAGACGGCGGGCACGAGCAGGCGGCGTGCGCGGGGACGCTCAGGGCTCGGCGAGCTGGGCAGCGCGCGAGCAGGCGCGGTGCAGAGAGCGGGGGCGTGCTGGGCAGCGCGCGGGGGTACATACAAGCGGGAGCACAGCTCGGGGACGGGTAGGGCGGGTCGTCGGGGCCGAGGACGGATAGGGGGGTCGTCGAAGATGGTGGGGGCGGGATGGCCGACGGAGGGTTGAAAAAGTAACAGCCGCGAGAAAGGGTAGTTCAAAAAAAATAAAAAAATATCAAAGTAGAAATATAAGTTGAGATATAATATTAAGTTAGTACCTATAAAGTTGAGGTTATGAAATTGAAAAACAATAATAGTTAAGAATATGAAGTTACAAATTAGTCAATATTTTAATTGAATCCGAGTGCGAATATCTTCAATTCTAACCAAAACCATTAACGTTCGTCCCGTCCAATTTGCACGCCTGAGGCTATCACACAAGCCTAACACACAAAATGACAGTAGGCAATACGTTGGTGTACTGCTGCTGCTGCTGCCGATTTTAGAAAACAGTAATTTCCTACCATCGGTAGCGGTAGGCCGGTTAAATCAACCAAAATTTTCCATTGAACCTTCTACACAAACCCGGCTCGATACACACACTCCTTTCGTCACAGCTGACGCTGATCTGTCCTTATATACTTCCCAAATCCCACAGTTTCCTTTCCGTTCCATTCTAGAGACTTCACCGCTAAACGAACACAGCCATGGCAGCAACAGCTGGGTAAGTTTTCAAAAAACCTCCCTTAAAAAATTGGATTATTTCTCCGTCTTGATAATTTATCTGTGTCAGTGGTAGTTTTGTCAAGGAGGTGATCCCACCCGTGTTGGACGCCACTTCAGACCCGCCTTCCCTCTTCGATGGAACTACAAGGCAAGCTAATTTCCTCCTCCTTTTTGGGGTTTTGTGTAAATGCTCCCTTTATTTATTCATTTTATTTATTTGTTTGTTTATTGTGTAGGTTGTATGTATCACTCGCATGCCCCTACGCCCAGAGAACCTGGATTGCTAGGAACTACAAGGTGTCTGTGTAATCTCAACCATGATTGATTGATCCACCGACTTCCCCTTATCATTTGTTATTTCCTACGTACACCAGATTAACTTAAATAAATTAATTTACCACTGCTTTACTATTATACAACTATGTTAGAGCTCTCTGAAATAGTTTATTTAGGCAAATTATAAAAGCATTGCAGAAGTTATTCGGAGACCCTCAAATTTTTTTTTACTAAGGGGCTACCCACTGCGGATACTAGGACTGTCAAATTTTTGACAATCCTACCAATATAATGGATTATCAAAAAATTTGACAGTTCCCACTACATAATGGATATAGGACATTCTACAGTCCTGACAACATACAGGACTAGAGAGAATTTTCTATAGTTCTGACTGATCAATGATTTATGTTGGCTGTCAAAAATTATATTGGTAGGACTGTCAAACTTGTAAATTGACTGGGTAGTCCTAAGTTACTTTTGCAGCCCTTTAATTTGACAATCCTGTATCCGTACTGGACAGCCCTTTAGTAAAATTTTTTTGAGTGACAAACTTGTAAATACCTGGACAACTTTGAGATAACTTTTGCGTGCCTTTGTGAATTGCCTTTATGTAGGTTAATTCCATTAAGTTTATGTAGGTTAATTCCATTAAGTTTATGTACCATATGTGCCTTTAATACGAGAGAATACATACATGGGGTGTCCCTCGACTTATTTTCTTACCAATCTTGGGATGAATTACAAGGCTTTGGATTGGCAAGCCGATCTATAGATATTTCTTGGGACAAATTCCGTTAACTATCCCTATATTTTATACTTATTACATAAACACTCCATACTTTGAAACTAATTATTGCGTTAACTACTCCTATGTTTTACACTTATTACAGAAATCCCTCATACTTTGAAACTAACTGCACAGACCACCCCTATAGTTTATATTTTCCATAGAAACTTATAACACTAACCACCCCTATATTTTATATAATTTATAAAGGAGAGGGGTGGTCAGTATAATTATCTTCGAGATAGGGGTAGTCCCTGTAAAACTCATGAAACATGTTTTTTTTTTGGGTGGGGGTGGGGGTGTTATTTATTTCTTTTTCTTCTATACAAACTAAACTAGCACATCGAAGTGGAATAGACTTGTGTGTTTAGACTATTAAGTCTACATTTTGTCAATGAGCCACCTATTGAAATTGGTTTTCTTCTGAATTAAGAATTTCTAGGAAGGTTAAATTGGAAGATTTAGTACTAGGCCTTCTCCAATGAGGGCTCTTCCTTTATTATTATTATTTTATAATAGAGCTTTTCCATAGGAAAAATAGCTCTAATGAGGGATTCTATCTAAGGCATGAGGGCGCTTCCTTTATTATTATTATTATTTTTATAATAGAGCTTTTACATAGAAAAAATATCTCTAATGAGGGTTTCTATCTAAGGCTGTATCCTAGATGGAACTTATTTAAAATAAAGGGGATCTACGAGGTTCTATATGTAGAGTACTTGATATAGTTTTTTTTACGTCTACGTGACATGAAAATGGGTCCCAATAAATATTTAATCAAGCTAGTCAAAGGCGGACGACCCATTCAAGGCGCAAAGGGTCCATATAGTCCGAGGCGCAAAGCGCACATAAGGCTTAAGTCCAAGCTAAGCGAGGCGCAAAATAAATAATAATAAAAATATACATAAATAAATAAATAAAATAGTAATGTAAGAAATAAAACCAAAAAATATATCAAAACCAACAAAACATAACCAAATGAACAAGCAGAACAACAATAGCACTCAATAGAACTAATAAGAATTTGGTAACCGTGGAAATGACTTCCTCCCTCCCACTTGTATGAGGTAAGGGCTATATCTCCGCCTCAAAAAATTTTTGTAAAAAACAAAAAACACATAAGGCGTGCATTTTCTTTGTTGTGCCTTGCTGAAAGGCGCACATAAGACGTGCCTTGGGTGCGGCCGGAGAAAGGCATCTCGCCTAGCGAGGTGCGAGGTGCAGATGCTGCGCCTTGCTGCGATGCGTGCCTTTGACTACCATGTATTTAATTACCATATTATAATGAAAAACCATTATAATTTTTTGTTTAATGCCACGTAGGATAGGAATAAATATAGAGACTAACCATTGGAGACATTTCTTTTATAGTTAAGTTTCTATATGAGAAAAAAAATCCAAGCCTTCTTACAAGGGCTTCACACACAGGATAGAAACAAAAAATAGGGATAACCATTTGAGAAGCCTTAGTTATTGCATTTGAGAGTTTATAAACAAATAAAACTAAGATGAACAAATTAGCTCCACATCATGTCAAGTTCCAAGACTTTTCTTTACTTAATAAACAAATTAAACAACACAAAATAATGTATTGACTATTAAAACTAGTAAGACGAACAAATCTTCATGTGGTAATTACAATGTCAATAAGTAGGTGCCTTATCGTGACAATTTGGTTAGACTAAATGATGTAATGATTTGGTAACAATAAAACACAAGTACTAATAATGCAGATTTTAGTATATTAGTCCATATGAAGACTCAACCATTCAAGAAAACTTCAAGATTTTACACGAGGAGTTGCAAAGACATCAAAACTTGTGAAATTTTACTATCTTCCTATCTGAAGCAATTTACATGCACAACTAATACTGATGGACCAGTACTTCTGTTTGCCCCTCTTCAGGTGCTCATTGTTGGCTTTTGCCATTGCGTCTTGTTTTTTGGGATTAATATATGATTTTTTGGGATTATAAATGTGTTTATTATAATTTATAATTTTCTTAATATTAAGCGTCATGCCCCTCCATATTAAAATCCTGGCTACGCCATTGTATGTTGGTGCACAATTACTAGCCAAGTTATGAGCACAACCTAGACAGCTAGTTTGCATGCCCTACCTTTTAGCTATAACATTTTAAGTTCATGCAAACTATGAGCATCTTTCATGTTCCCGTGCACACTACAGAGTTTAGACGAATAGGTAAGATGATACAATTTGTAGCGAATTGCATTCATCTCCAAGACACTTTAAGCCAAAGAGAGAGAGCGAAATGTTAAAGGGAAGTTTTATTGTATATGTTTTTCTATGCTTATGATCTTTATCTATGCTAGTTTTAATTGGCTAGGATATCTAGCCCATTATGTAGCTGTCTGTATGTAGTTGGCCTTTAGCTTAATGAAAGTTATTCCAATACTTCTCAAAATCTACTCTTAACAAGGAATGACGTTACCATTTTTTTCTTTAATTTAATATAATAAATTTTGGTATCATTAAGATTTGGGTGAACATTTTGAAAAACAGGGTCTGCAGGAAAAGATTAAATTGGTCCCTATCGATCTACAAAACAGGCCAGCTTGGTACAAGGAGAAGGTGTACTCTGGGAACAAGGTAGAATTCGACTCTAGAGCTCGTATTTTGTGCAGAATCACAAATGTCTTTGTGTTTGCTCATTGATAGGTGCCTTCCTTGGAGCATAATAATGAGGTCAAGGGAGAGAGTTTGGATCTAATCAAGTATATCAATGAGCATTTTGAAGGCCCTGCATTGCTTCCTGATGTAAGAGAAGTGAATTCGAGAATTAACAATAGTCCTACTAGTTGTCTGTGCTTCTGTTAATCGTGAACCGGGAATTTTCTTAGGATCCTGCGAAACAACAATTTGCTGAGCAGCTCTTCTCTTACAGCGATGACTTCAACAAAGTTAACTACACAGCCTTGATGTCTAAGGAAGATGTTTCTGATGAAGTTGGTGAGAGAAGTTTCTCAATATTTATTTATTTGAGTTATAAAATAGGAAATTTAAGAGATATATATATATATATATATATATATATATATATATATATATATATATATATATATACACACACACACACTGAATGAAGAAGTATGTTGCATCAGGTGCTGCTTATGATAAGTTAGAGCATGCCCTTTCAAAATTTGATGATGGACCATTTTTCCTTGGCCAGTTCAGTCTAGTGAGTATATACGCTCTAGCCCTAGAATTTTGTTCAATTTTTCTCTTATCTTTTGGTCACATTGAAAGCATCATTACATTAATTTCTTCTCCTTCTGATTATCCACTTCCCTTGGATGAATCTACAACTTTACTAAAGGTATAAACATTTGTTTGTCTTCAGATACTTTTCTTGTAAACTATGTAATGTTCTTGTTTTCGGTTGCCGAGGTGTTCCATTCTACTAGCTCACAGATCTAGCGATCTTGTAGAAGTTTGATTTGATAACAACAAACCTAGATGCATGGTTATTGATAAGCTAGAAGGTTCATAATAATTTTCTGATAGTTTTGTTTTAACAGATTACCCATTATCCTTGTCTGTTTGTAACGTTGTACATTCCAATGGCTATACCTAGTGGCTAGTTAATTTTCTTCACGTACATCAATAGATGGTAGAATATATATGGTAATTATCTTTAATATAAGGATCATTTTGATAATTTTTTGATGCACCTTGCAATTTTGAAGGTTAGGAATTCACCTTCGGCAAAAGCTTCTAACAGATCATGCTACAAAGAGTGGCATATCGGTTCTCTTTTTCTTTTTGTATGTCAATAGTTGGTACATATACATGTTAACTATTTGTCACATCATTTTTGTTACCTTTCTGGCTGTGCTTCGTAGTGACTTACGGTTAGCGGACTGGTTATTAGTATAGCTCTGCTCCCATATGAACTATATATCTAAGTTATTCCAATTCTGGCAAGCAAGTATTCGACATCTAGAAGGATCCTAGCTGACTAACTTTACAATTAAAACCTTTCTAAATATCGAAATGATTTTATGTTCGTTTGTTTTCAGCCCATCTTCCATTCATTTTCAAGTATGTGGAAGATATTACAAATATTTCATTTGTATATCTATGTAGTTCATATGAACAAATATGGATCTAGATTTTCCTTTTGATTGATACATACACAAACTTTCTTGTTTTATTTTGAACAAAAGTGGGTACGAAGTGTCAATCTAATTTCTCGTGGTATGCTTTTCCAAGGTATATGTTGGCATGAATTTTCCTTAAAAAGGAAAAATGAGAAGTGATGCTAGGCATAGTCTGGACTGAATCTGGACCAAATAATTCCAGAAAGATAATGAACTGATGCTAGACCGTATAATTCAAGAATGATAATATGAAAGTAATAATATGTAGGCATAATCAGAAATTATTGGTCACATTCTCATGAGATACTTGGAACTGTGCAACCTATCTCCAAGTTATAATGAAGTGATGCTAGGCATAGTCTGGACTGAATCTGGACCAAATAATTCCAGAAAGATAATGAAGTGATGCTAGACCGTATAATTCAAGAATGATAATATGAAAGTAATAATATGTAGGCATAATCAGAAATTATTGGTCACATTCTCATGAGATACTTGGAAAAATTGCTTGTACAAGGATAATTCTACTACAAAGTTGTATGGATCTTTTACATGTTCTACATGTAATAATGACAACGGTTGTAGAATGTGTGCTTATATAATGACATCATGAACGTTAGTGTAAGCACTACAAGTTATATTGATTGAGAAAGTTCTATGAGAAAGATTTAGTTTTATCCCTGTCAATTGGAGATAGGTTGCACAGTTCCTCCCATGGTAGTGACCTAAATTCTGGTAGAATCAAATTGGGACCTACTGTGCCCTCCAGAACCTTTACATTCTTGTAAATACTATTGTCTTGGCTATTTCTATGTGAAAGAGCGTAAAGGGAACCTTTATATCCTCTCATTTCCTCTTTACCACTCTTTCAAGTGTCTTTTCATATTGGTGTGGTCATGTAACACCAAAAAATCTGTACGCTGCTGCAATATCAAGGTACATTTGTCGAACTGATCGAGATTTTTTTTTTTGGGTGATTTTATGGTATTTGTTTTGTTAACCATTTGTTATAGTTTGTTTTTATGTTCTTACTTTCAGCCTTTAAGAATATGATGCCATTCCAATTTATGTTTTTCCACCTTTGATGTAGCTTGAATTTCTCCGTGTTCTCAAAATTGTTATCTTAGGTGGATATCGCATATGCTCCATTTATTGAAAGGTTTCACATATTGCTTTTGGATGTAAAGAAGTATGACATCACGAAAGGCAGGCCAAAGTTGGAAAAATGGATCGAGGTATTTCCAGTTCATACTAAAAGGTTCAACTTGTGTTAAATCTGTCTTCTTTTGTTCAACTTAATGTTATTGAATTAGCCTCAAAACCATCCATGTGGTGTACACTTTGAGAGCTATAAGTTTCGTATCACTTATTTTGCTTTTGGTTGGATCAACATGGAAATTAACAATGGAGAACTTCATCTTACATAGCTTATGAAGAATCAGTTTCTCTGTAGAAATATGCTATGCCCTGTTGTGCGGACATGAATATGATACGGTATGATACAGAGCAACCAGGACTTGCACAAACTTTGGTATGTCCTAGTGTTTTTAGGGAGTGCCCTTGCCATGTTGGATACACGACCTCCGCAGACACAATATGAATATGGTACCTATATTGGGGTGTGTGCTTCTTTGCTCTAAAGGCTACCATTTCCTGCCAATCAATATGTTCTTCATGTTAACCTTTTTCAAGTATGGTATCTTCTTCATGATTGAGCATGGAACAAAGTATGTCTTTTAGATGGATCTAAAATCTCTAGATATCAGAGAAGTGCATAAATAGATAATTGGTTTGCAGGCATGACCTTTCAGAGTTAGTTTCTCACCATTTGCTTATTGTTCCTTTATCTGCAAATCTTGCCATGTGCTCAAATGTGTAGTATTTTTAATATAGCTAAACCATTTTGCAGGAATTGAACAAAATTGACGCCTACACATCAACTCGGCGTGATCCTCAGGAAATAATTTCTTACTCTAAGAAACGTCTTGGGGTAACTTCTGTCACTTTGTCTTAATTCTAATTAGTTGAATGGACATGATATACCGGTTAAATATTGATTCCTGTTTCTGAATTTTCCAGATTGAATGAAGAATTCTCCATGTTCATCACAGGTTCAACTCTGTGGTTCATCGCCCTGTCTTTGGAATGAATACTCTAGCATTTCAAGTATATATACAGATGTGATTAGAAAGGGGAAATACAATATAGATGCATTCTAAAGTCAAATATAGCCCTTTTTGATGCCCGTTTCTGTTCTTTTTGATGTATCAAAAAGGGTTATATTTTGACTTGTCACATTTCTTGCCAATGTATATACTTGCTATACTATTGATTGGTCAAATCCAGAGGCAAATCAAAATAGCTTCCTTTCTAGTGCTCATGTTAGTCCTAAGACTCTTTTAACACATAATATTCAAGCCTAGCTTGTGGCGAGGATATATAATTAAACTGTTAACAAACTAGCTAAAGAGTGAAAAAGTTTTATCTTGATTAGATTTGATTACATATGTTACGCATGGTGTTCTAATTAATAATATGCTTGCTTAAAATTTTGCTCTCTTTTAGGTACATCTTTGGGTGAAAAGTAACTAGAATTAGGGTGACAGTGACTAAATTATGTACATTGTTTTGTTATTGCTCCATAGTAAATGAGGCTAGTTATTGCTAGGCCAAGCTCGAAGGGAAATAATTTTGAGCCATACTATAAGCAGGATACATTGCTGAAACTAGCCTCAATTATCAGATACAATTTCCTCGAATCTGTAGTAGGTGGAAGTCCAGTTGGCTGGCGCAAACGATATCTGGTGTTGGACAGAGTAACATCTATGCAAGACGAAGAAACATTTTCAATATTACCTTTCCGCGCAGGAATTCTTTTCATTTTGCACTTGAGCACACCATTTACTTTATTTTCTAGCATGTGCATACCTCCAGCTTCTATAAGTGGCAATTTTTCTACCAAATATCATCTAGAATATGGTTACCTGTGATGCATGCAACCATCTTTTAGTGAATCAATCATTGGAAAATTTCCTAATACCAAGTGCCTATCTAATCAAAATCTAACCCCATTCTTTGCTGCACCTGTACCACTGTGGCCAATAGCGACCTGCTGATGGCAGGGTCCCGTCCTTAATACAATGAGCTCTCATAGTCCTACGTAGACTGCTCGTAATGAAGTTGCAAGTTGTAATGTATGAAAGTACCCAAAACCTGACCTGATTATGTTAAGAAGGGATGACATTTGACCAGAATCTGAACTGGAAAACTTTATAGGGCCTTTGGGTATGACATTAACTGGACCAATTGACAGCCTTAAGAACCATAGGAACAAAGTTCAAATAAATAAAATAATAATAATGATAAAACACTTTTGGTTGAATTTGTGTTAAATATAGGGGGTATTTAATTATAGAAGAGGTTAAAACTGTGGTACTTTTCCATGATTTAGCCTTCATTGGTGACGCATACGAGTTATAAGCCATGATATTATTCCTTCCATGGTTTCTGATTTAATGGCCCTTATTGTAGCCCTCGTCAAGTTAGAAAATATTCAGATTTGAACGTGGTGTTCATTTGGTGTCAGATTCACGAGTGTTCTTACTTCTATGTTAACTTGGATAATGCAGGTGGCACGCATTTGAGTCAGGATTCTAGGTTGGGTCAATAAAAGTATCGCATCTGGAGTGGTGCTCGAGAGTCTGGCGATGGTTTTACCTATATTTCTTGTGTTAGGAAGAATGGCTGCATCTCTTGTACCTGAAGCCTATATTTACTCGTGTTGGTTTTATAGAAGTTTGTTGGTCTGAGTAATGCATGTCACTGTTAAGATATATGGTTCGTGCTAAATTTGAAGGAAAAAAAAATTGATCAAAGTTTGTATCAAATGGTTCTCTAGATTTGATGATATGATCTCCTTTTTTCCATTTTATATATAATGTTTCCTACTAATCAATCTGTTGTGCTGTCAATCACATATGCTTTGGTTAAGGTTTACATATAGCACTAATAACACTGATATCAACATTACTTTTGTTCAAGGGCGGGACTAAAAGTTTGAACTTGCTGGGTTGGGTTCGGTGGGTGGGTTGGGGTATGGGCTGACACATGAAAAAAAAAAAATGGGGTGGGCTGGAGCCCACCTTCGCCCTCAAGGTGGTTCTCCCTTGCCTGGAGTGGTGCTGGCAGTCTTGCGCGTTACTCTGGAGTTGGTTTTACCTATATGCCTTGTATGTGGAAAAATGAACGTTCTGTGCTAAAAATTTGAAAAATACACAACAAAATTATGTGAAATGGTCCTGTAGATTTTATGATATGCTCTCCTTATTCCATTTTATATAATGTTTCATGCCAAATCTGTGCCTGTTGTGCTGTGTTGATGTATGTGATTTCAAAGTTTTACATAAAGCATTGCAACACCGGTAACAGCATTACTTTTATTATGACTAGTCAGTTGTGGTAGTGAAGCCGTGATTTTGGCATTCTGGACCAATTCTGCAGTCAAGTGTCTTCAGAATTTTGATAGCTGCGCCTCTCAGGTTAGTTCATGAAAACTGGAGGTAGTGTTGAAAGTAAATATGCAGAGATATAAGAGTTATACGTTGTATAAAGTACACCTTTTTTTGTCAGAGGAATCCTTCTAGGTAGGGCTGCAAACGAGCCAAGCCGAGCCAAGCTTTTGTAAGCTTGAGCTTGGCTTGACTAGAATTAATCCAGCTCGAGCTGGATAAGTTTTTTAATTTAGAGCTTGAACTAGACTCGAGTTTGTTTATATTAAGCTCGAGCCTGGCTTGGTTTGAGCTTGAGCCTGACTTGATAAACAAGCTCAATAAGCTCAAAATCAAGCTCACTTAAGCTTGATTTCAAGCTGAACAAGCTCGATTTCAAGCTTAACGAGTTCGATTTTAAGCTAATTAGGTTTGAATTCAAGTACATGTAATATTAATAATTTATTTATAAAAAATTAATCAAAATTTTTTTTTAATATCAATTATTAAGCACATATAAATATATAATATGCACAACCATATTGTTATACAAACGTATAAAAAATTAAAATTCAACAAAGAACAACCGTGCTCCTAAATGAGCCAGCTCGCAAGCTCATAAACGAGCCGACTTGCGAGCTCAAACGAGCCGAGTACTTCTAGCTTGAGTTTGGCTCGCTTATCAACGAGCTCAAAAATGAAGTTGAGCTCAGCTTGTTTACTAAACGAACTGAGCTCAAATGAGCTTTTATCGAGTCGAGCTTCGAGCAACTCACGAACAGCTTGGCTCATTTGCAGCCCTACATCTAGGACTAAGTCCAATAACTACTACCTGGAAATCCTTGGAATGTAGTGAAGCTACATATTTCTGAACCTCTTCCCCAAATTTGTTATATTTTCAAGGAAGGACATATTGCCAATCATACAGAAATCCCTTTGCAATATTGAAGTAGGGGTGAGCTTTCTATTTATTCGGTTTCAACTGAATCGAAATACTCAAAATCGAATAAACCGAAATTCTAAAGATCTAAAACGGAAATTAGCCAAAATCGAAATCGAACTGAATAACGATTTGGTTTATTCGGTTTGTTCAGTTGAACTATTTCTTGTATAATGGGTAGGGTCCAAAGTTAAAATCATGGTTAAATGATATTAAAATTTACAATTTCTATATACACATTTGTTGTATTGCATCCAAAGTTAGACTAGATGTTAAATTATCAAAGTTTAATTTCAAAACACATAAATAGAATTGTTGCTTTCAAAATATACACATCTTAATTACAACATATATATATAGAATTGAGGGTATTTACATAATTGCACAAAGTCTTATTCGATTTTGGACAGAAACCTAAAACCGAAATCGAAACCGAATAACTTTTGAGAAATTTTGAGTCGCACCCCACTTACTTTACCATATTTAATGGTGCACTCCTGTCATTTACCATAATGTATAACGCACCCCAGTTGAGACGTTTTTCGTCTCTTGCTAACGGTTGACCGCTCTGACTATTTTTTAATGACCAAAAAGCCCTTAACTTATTTTTTGAGGAGCCGTAATGAATGGAAGAAATTAGAAAATTTCTAAAATAACCCTCCCTGCTCCAAAACCCTAAAACGAATCGACACTGCTCTCTTTCCCCCTTCCAAATCGACAGTGCTATCTTCCAACGAACCGCTTTCTGTTCCCCCATCCAAATCGAAGCCTCTTTTCAATTGAAACCACCGATCGTCCATGGCGAACCAGAACGCAGGTAAAATCCTTGATTGTATGTAATTTTAACATATTTCCCTATTTATCTTGATTGTATGTAAATTTTAGGTTTTGCCCCTATTTCTCTTGATTGTATGTAATTTTTACAGATTTTTCGATTTCTATTGATTGTATGTAATTTTTAGGTTTGCCCCATCAATTTTTGCTCCATCATTTTTTGCTTCGTTCATGTTCTTTTCATCTGAAGGGTGTTAAAAATTGATGATTTCCTCTGTTAGATGTTAAGTAGAGTATGCTTAGGATTCAATATCTGAAATGTGTATGAATTCATACTGGAATGGTATGTATATGCTAAAATTGATGATTTCCTCTGTGTATTTGTATGTTGTACATGTGAAATTAGGGTTGAATATGATATTTGTATGCTATTAGGGTTCAATATGATGATTTTCTCTATGAATTTCCTCTATTTTAAGGGTAGTTGTACTGTTATAAATGTGAAATTATATGCTATTAGGGTTCAATATGATGATTTCCTTTATGAATTCAATATGTGAAATTATAGGCTAAAATTGATGATATTTGTAGGCTATTATTGTTAGAGACAGTTATGTCTATTGCTCTTATTGTTATATGTGAAATTATAGGCTATTTTAAGGGTAGTTGTACTGTTATACAGGAAGTACATACTTAGGGTCCATTTTAAGGGTAGTTCAATTGATGTTGAAGTGGACCCAGACTTTATAAGTCTGTTGGATTTACCTTATACAGTTGAAAGTAACCATTTGGAGGGAGTTTATAAGTACTACTGGATTGATGCTTTGAAAAATGGAGAAACAGTGGAGCTCCTCACTGATGCTGGGTTGTTGGATATGTTTAGTAAACAACTTCCTGACAAGCAAGGAGAGATACACATATTCTTAGAAGAATTTGGCTATCCTGCAAGTCAAGCGCTACAACCTACTGAGTCACTAACACCAAGCAAAAGTGGAAGGATTAAGAAAGTAGCCCACAAACCAGTTAGAAGATATGTCAAGAAAGGTCTTCATGAGGAGCTGTTGGATCCACTACCTAGTGACAGTGATGTGGATCTTCTTGAGGAGCAGCTGGATCAAATGCCCTCAAGGATGTTCACTGGTAGAGGATATGTGGGAGGTACAAGTTGCCAGCAGATCACAATGCTAGGGGGTGCCAGGGAGGACCAGTTGGAGGGAACAAGAAAACACCAAGGGCGCCAAGACCACCCAAAGAACCAAAAGAAAAAGTTCCATGGGTGAGCAACACTGTTTACAAGAGGCCAAAGGTTTCAAGGGGTAAGAAGAAGGCAGTACAACAAGAAGGTGAATCAAATACAGAACAAACGATGCATCCAAGGCCTTCAACAAATTTCATGCCTCCAAGACCTTCAGTTGTAGAACAAATACAACAATACTTGGCCAATGCACCTGGTAGGGCAAGTGACATTGCAGCATGTCTCTACCACCAAGGATGTCCCCAAACTCAGTGTTCAGACCTCCATGGAACTCAAGTGTTGGAGCCAATAGGGGAGGGGGCAGCAGCAGTAGCTGGCAACAGCAGCAGTAGGCATTTTGTGCAGTTATATAGGCCATTTTGTGTAGTGCTCAGAAAAGAATGTTTTGTAATTACTAATGTCAACAAACTCTAATGTTTGAAGCATGCCTTCATTTTGTGGAAATATTACTGAGGCATGCCTTCATTTTGTGGTATGTTTGAAGCATGCCTTCATTTTGGGAATATTACTTTCAGTGTTTGAAGCAATTACTCTAATGTGAACAAACTCTAATGTAATTACTCTAATGTAATTATCTGCAGGCATGCCTTCAACAAACTCTAATGTAATTATCTGCATTATGTCTTCATATTATCTGTATGTTTATCTGCAGTATTACTTACAGTGTTGCAATGTTTTTGCTATGTTTTTGCAATGTTTTTGCAATGTTTTCCTGGACAAACTCACTGTATGTTATCTGCAGTATTACTTTCAGATGTTGCATTATGTCCACATCCTCATGTCCATGTCTCCATGTCCATGTCTTCATTATGTCCACATCCTCATGTCCATGTCTCCAGTATTGCATTATGTCCACATCCTCACTGTTACTTTTAGTTATTTGAGATTGCATTATGTCTTCATATATTTGTCTGGACATGATATATTTGAGATTGCATTATGTCTTCATATATTTGTCTGGACATGATATCAGCTACAAACTGCAACAAGTAGTTACAAGATGCAGTATGTCTTCATATATTTGAGATTGCATTATGTCCATGTCTTTATATAGTTACAAACTGCAACAAGAAGTGAAAAATTGCAACATAATTATCAGTTTTCAATATTACATAGCCAATCCTTTCAATATTATATGATCTATCAGATTTCAATATTACATAGCCAATCCTTTCCCAAATTTTTTACAAAACTCTTCTAAAGTCGTGTTCACTACAACTTGAACAGGGATTTCAGATTTCTTCTCCTCACTAAGAGTGGCCTCATTCAACCATTGGAATGCATTGTTGCATTTCAAGCATTGTAAGAATTTTCTTCCCTTGCTGTGACTCCTCTTTGACATTAAAATAGCTCTTTTTCCTCCACAATTCCGATTTGGACAAGTGCTTTCTCCCTAAGGGCATTGCTTCTTCCAATGGCCTAACTCACCACATAAGAAACAACCTCCTCTTTGAATTGTTGAAGATGAGCTTCCAGAGCTTGAACCCAAAACAACAACATCCAGCCATTGAAAATCCGAGCAGAGGGGGCACTTCAGAAACTTTCTCCCGGGATTGGCCGTGGTATTTGACTTCGAAACATACCTAATCCCCTTGCAGTTTTCCGTCTTGCAAGGTGAGCTCAAGAACGGACACTCATCTGCAAGGTGGGTGTGCTTCGAGCAAAGTTGACATTTCTCCTAAACATATTTGAAAATGTCACACATTCAACGAAAATTAGAGGGACAAACCACAACAGCAAAAAATTTTATACATTCAAAGAAAATACACAAAACATAGCTTACCGGAGTTGCAGAGCTAGCCATGGTAGCTCGGTGAAGCTTCGATGAACCCTAAATTTTGGGTACAAAGCCACACAATCGAATGGAAGAGAAGGAAAAGGCTGTGGTGTAGGGATTTATAAAAGAGAAGGGTAGTTTAGGGATTACACAAGTAAGTTAGGGGCTTCCATTCATTACGGCTCATCAAAAAATGAATTAAGGGCTTCTTTGTCATAAAAATATAGTCATAACGGTCAGCTGTTAGCAAGAGACGGAAAACGTGTCAACTGGAGTGCGTTATACATTATGGTAAATGACCTGGGTGCACCATTAAATATGGTAAAGTAAGTGGGGTGCGACTCAAAATTTCTCATAATTTTTTTTAGTATTTTCAAAACCATAACAGAACCAAATCTCTTATTTGGTTCGGTTTTCGGTCGAATAATGCTCACCCCTATATTGAACAGTTCAGTTCTGTTATCTTCCGGACAAGCTTTACTACAATGTGTATGTGTAACTATGCAACTTCTATATTATAGCTTTACTCAATATGTAGAAGGATACTCGATGATTGAGGATCTTTCCTCTACAACATTGTCCACAAAGCGCAAGTCTTCCATACAACGGATATGGACTATATGGATTATTATGGTCTTTAAACAAATTTCTGGAATTCTCAACTAAATCTAAGATTGAGAAATACTTTATTCTCACACATAGATCTACCCAACCATACCAATCCATACCATAACTTCCTTATATATTCACTGACATGTGGGCCATGGCGCATTACCCCGCAGAAAAAAAGGAACCTACATCTTACACACTGCATATGGAGAGTGTTAGAAGTAGATGTGCAGAAGAAAGAAATAATAAAAGATGTTCCTCCAAAACAACGGTTCCCTTTCAAACCGGCTGGAGATATCGTGCAAATGACTACATGGTTTTAATTAGCTTATATAGTTAGTTTATCAAATTATTGGCCATAATGCTAACATGGTTGGGTCACATGGTTGGTTGCTTCATAAGTTGACCTTATATTTATAGCCATTATGTCTTTGAAATAGTTTTTCTACATTGTAGTTGAAGCGAACATGTCTCATATGCTTGCTAACTTTGTAGCTTGATATTAAACGGATATCAGGTATATGCAACATATACGAATATATCGAGCCACGACGAGTTTATAGGAAATTAGTGTACTTCTCTTTATTTTTTTGCGTTGAAGCGTAATATAACATGGCTAACATAACATGTTTGCTCAGCTGGATGAGTTTATAGGAAATATTAAGTGGCTAAAACTAAAGGATGAGCCACACTAAGTACATACTGCTACCTGAAACTAGCCAAGGATTTCATGTGTTCCTACCTTGCACAAGTAAACAGTCACTATGTCCAGATCTTATATTCAACAAATTCTTCAGCATTTTGAGTCTTAACATTCTCGGTATTCGCATATTGATCGACCTCGTAGATTTCTGTGTGTAATTACTAAATCCACTTGGATGTGTAGGTATATATTAATTTTCGGAAACATTTGATATAGACTTGATTCTGATGCTTCTTTGAATGCACTAATTTGATGTATTCTTTATTATCCGCCTAGCTCAATACCAATTCCTGAAACCAGGCAATTTCATTTTACCAGGTGCTCTAAGTGTTTAACATTAAAACTATCATCAATATTGAAGATTAACTATAACTTAAACTCCAATGTCACATTTTTCTCGAGATAAAAGTATAAAACTCTACAGTGATCGATCACATTTGACTTTGAGCTCTAGAAGTAGTAGTATTTGTACAGATTCCGAGGGAAGTTGGAGACGAGGTTGATATAATAGTTTGCTTTAGGTCCTAGACTCCTAATAGCCTAAATTGAAGATTTCGTTAGCCACCCCTTGCTTCCCCAGGAAAAAGAACAGCTGCAAAATTACATTCCCTTCTCTTTTTTTTCCAAGCAAGAACAGGTACATTGAAACTGTTAAAATTCCGAGAAACAGTTGCGGCGAAATCTTTAATTAATCATGTTTCTCTAATGTATTTTATTAATCTAGCTACCTAGAATCGTTGCCTAAGCAATGATTGAGTAACATGATCTCTTCTTAATTAGAAAGGAATCAAAGGACTTAATTTCTTAACGATAAATAAATGAATTAATAAGAGGGTGACTTTTTGAAGTGCATGCATTAACAAGCGTAAAAGTCTCGATTTCCAAATATGGGATATGAACATGCAACAATGTTGGGATATCCTAACTGATTCAAAGACGTCCCCAGGAATCTAAACATAACGGTTGCCTTTTTCTTTAGTAGAAAAATTCTCCTCAAGTTATGCTAGCTTTTCAAACCTACGTGAATGAAACATGTTAGCCAATGTTGGAGAAATTAAACAACATGCACACACCACTTGTTTAGGCATGGCATGTGCTGACCACTCTCATAGTTTTAACAAGATTTTCTTATATAGATGAAGCTAATTACTTAACATGGCTCACATGGTTGCTGTAGCTTGATTTTTTTTAAAAGAATATATAATTGCTATAGCTTAGTAAGTTTAAGAATAGTATATAGCCCACAAGAACAAGTAGTTATAGCAGGTAAATTTTTTTTTTTTTTTGAAGACACAGAAATTCATTAAGAAACTGATAAGTGACAACAGTTGGATACATCAATGAAGATATGATCCATAATACGAGATGGAGGTTATTCACATAACCTAACATTTTCTGAACGAAAATCAAATAAGGCGTGTGTCGCCAGGGAATGTGCAATTGAATTAGCAGTCCTCGGAACATAACTGAAAGAAATTTTATTTCCCTGGTCCATTGCGACTCTTCCTTCTTCAATTGCATGTCTTGCCCTCCATATACCGTCCTATAAGGCATTTGCAGCCGCCTTCAATAATAATGTAGAGAATAATTGTTGTATTTTTATTGATTAGCTACTCCACTATTTATAGGGAGTCTAGCTCCTCTTCATACTACATTTTTCCAATGTGGGACTCCCTTATTAGTTCTCAACACTCCCCCTCAAGATGGACGATAGATATTAATCATTCCCATCTTGTTACATAGCTTCGACAGACTTAATGAACTAAGACCCTTAGTCAAACAGTCTGCCATTTGTTCTTCTGAGCGAACATGATCAATCTTCAGTATCCCTTGTTCCAGCTTCTCTTTGATGAAGAATCGATCGATCTCGATGTGCTTCGTTCTGTCGTGCTGAACTGGATTGTTAGCTATACTTATTACAGCTTGACTATCGCTCAGAAGACGTAACGGTGCTCCCTTGTCCAACTTCAACTCTGTCAGCAACGCTTTCACCCACAGCAATTCCGACACTCCTAAAGACATTGCTCTGTATTCTGCTTCAGCTGTAGATCGTGCTACCACTGACTGTTTCTTGCTTCTCCATGAAACCAAGTTTCCTTCTACAAAGACACAATATCCCGTGGTAGACCTTCTATCGTCTATGCAGCTCGTCCAGTCTGTATCGCAGTATTCCTCAACTTCTATACATCCATTCTTCTTGAACCATAGCCCTTTCCCAGGCGTCCCTTTCAGATATCTCAAGATCTGAAATACTGCGTGCATATGACCTGTTCTTAGATCATGCATGTAGCGACTTACTACACTCACCGCAAATGAGATATCAGGGCGAGTGTTCCCCAGATAAATCAAACTTCCTACAAGTCGTTGATATCTTTCACGATCAACTGGCTCTCCTGCTTCTGCTCCCAACTTGCACTTCTGGTCAATTGGAGTGACTGCTGCTTTGCATCCCAGCATCTCTGTCTCCTTCAGCAGATCTAGTGTGTATTTTTTCTGTGAGAGAACAATTCCTTGTTCGCCTTCACACACCTCGATACCTAGAAAGTACCTCATTGCTCCTAAATCCTTCACTTCAAACTCCTTCGCGAGTTTTGACTTCAGCTTAGCGATCTCGACTTCATCATTACCTGTGTTTACTATATCATCCACGTATACAGCAAGTATAGTGATGTGGCCTCTTGCATGCTGAAGAAAGACCGTATGATCTGCATTTGCTTGATGGTATCCCATGCCTGTAACAACCTTTCTGAATCTGTCAAACCAGGCTCGAGGAGATTGTTTGAGCCCATATAGTGACTTTTTTAGTTTGCACACTTTTTCATGCGACGTCCCTCCGTCTGATTCTGTAGCGTAGCACCCTGGCGGAAGTTTCATGTACACTTTTTTTGTAGGTCCCCATGAAGAAAGGTATTCTTCACATCTAATTGGTATAGCTTCCACCCATAGTTTGCTGTAATAGAGACCAGAGTTCTTACGGTGCTCATTTTTGCTACTGGAACAAACGTCTCATCATAGTCGATGCCATATGATTGTGTGTATCCCTTTGCAACCAACCTCGCCTTGTATCGTTCTACCTTTTCTTCTGACGTCTCCTTTACTATGTACACCCATTTGCATCCCACAGTTTTCTTCTCTTTGGGTAATGGAACCAGCTCCCACGTCTTATTTTTCTCCAGTGCCCCAAGTTCTTCCATCATTGCAGCTTTTCACCTTGGATCTTTCTTGACTTCCTGCCAACTTTTGGACAACGAAGTAGAGTCTAATGATGCAATGAAGGCTCGATAATTCGAAGAAATGTTAGAATAAGACAGGTAGTTGGCAATATCATGTTCATAATCATCAAAACGACTAGGAGCCTTACCCGCATTGAAGCGAGAAGATCTCCTTAAGGGAGCAATAGGTGGTGGAGAGATCATACAATCAGAGTCAGAGAGATCCGCATCAGAATCAGATTGATTCTGTGCGGGGGCAACATCTTCAAGAGTTGGAGCAGGAGTAGACGAGGGACTTGGTATAGTCGACACAGGGCACGGTACAGGCACAGTACTGGACTTCTGCTATATCCTTCTGTAGACTTGGAGCTCCTTTTCCATTGTCTGCTGCTCCTCCTGTTTAACATATGTATCTTCTTCATCTTCTGTATCGGAGTCACTGCTTTCTCCCCCTTTCATCCAGTTTTTCAGGACTGGGCATGGGACCGATCCGACTACCACAGATGGGCTTATTTTCTTCCCCTCACATCTAACACCCTCTGTGTTAGGTGTGTCACCAAATGCCGAACCGTCATCCGAACCATAATATGGTTCCAGTTCTCTGAATGTAACGTCCATGCTTACAAACATCTTCTGCTCAACTGGGCTCCAACATGTGTATCCCTTCTGGGTGGCCGTGTACCCGACAAAGACATATTTAACCGCTCTAGGATCCCGTTTGCCAACTCCTGGCCTATTTGTAACACCCTGTTTCTAAAAATTGGGGATTTTTGAAAAATTATTATTTTTATTATTTATTAGTGGTATTTTGGTCATGGTATGATTTTCTGGTGATTTTAGTTAAGTTAAACCAATTCTAAAGTCATGCTAAGTCATGACTTATGACTTTGTGACTTTGTTAGTAAACCTTAGTGTAAACCCTAGTTTTCTCTAACCTAGAAGTTGCCATGACCATGAGAACTTGACCATAGGCTTAGAATATCATTTAGTGATTTTTAGCCTAAGGGGTATTTTGGTAATTTTCTAGGAATTAAGTAGGATTAGTGAGATTTTACTATTCATGGACTTTTGATTAGTGACTTGATAATCCCTAACCTAGTTATCCTAATCTAGAGGTTAGTTCCTAACCTAGAAACTAAGAGGATTAGATATTTCATGGTAGTCAAAGCTATACAAATATCTAGATATTTACTTATTGATATTTTGCTTGATTTATGCAAAATATCTTAAACCCTTTACAAAAGTCTTTAGCTTAGCCATGAAGCTTTGAACCCCCCCCCCCATGCTTGTGGCCGGCCAAGACACCCCCATGACACCCCCTTGCCCCCCCCCCTCTCTCCTATATAGCTAACACTTAGTTCACATTCCCATGGTTTCATGAAAAATCAAAACTAAGAAAAACCCAAGAACCCTTCCACTCTTTTGACCATAACTTTCTCATTTCTCAAGCTTTGAACCTCTAGTTTTCTCCATTAGGTCACCTACAATCTAAGGGAGCCTAGGGAAGTGAGCTACTCAAGTTTCACCAAGGAAGGACAAGTTGAGGCTATTGGATGTACACCCTCATTTAGTGGAAACTCAAGACTTTGCACACATAGAGGTAAATATATCTAAACCTAGTTAATATACTGTTTTTTCTTCATTATTGCATGCATATAGTTATAATATAGTTGTGGGTAGAGTTTGGTGATTTTAGGGTTTTGTTTGGTGTCGTGTCGGACACGTATCCTAATTGAATTTCATGTATTTTTAATGTTTTTAGCTCACTGTCATAGTATAAATTTACTCACTGTTTTCTAAAACTTTTTGAACCAAAACCTAGCCTAGCTAACCCTAACCCTAACCCTGTGTCACTGAGCACGTTTTGAGCTTGAGTCGTGTCCAAAACTGGACACAAAGCTCTCGGACACAACACTGTTTAGACACTGTTTTTACACTAAAAAATGCCCTGCTACCACCCCCTTGGTTCTCCCTACACACGACACTAGGACACGAGAAATTTTGTGGACACGAGGGGGCAATGTCTGCGCACATACCCCCAAAATTTGGTGTCGCCTCGTGTCGTGTCGAGTGAGAAAACTCACTCGTACTGGACACGGGCAGACAGTGCACACGCACAGTTTCTGTTAAAACCGACTAGGACACGGACTTCGTATCACGTGGACACGACACTAGGACACCTCGTGGTGACACGATTGTGTAGCCCAACACGTGGGATACACGTGGACATGACCACGAGGCCCCACGTGGCCCGTATCGTGTCCACGAGGCGTGTGACTCACTGCACGACGCAGTGCAAAACACGCGTATCAGTCGTATTTTCACGACTGATACGGCCCTCGTGTCGACACTGTGCGACACTTGGACACGAGACAGACACTGGGACACCTAGCCTGACCCTAGGCGAACCCACACGCGTGAGCACGAGACACATGGACACGTGTGTCGTGTCCTAGAGTGAACTGCACGCGTGCACGACGCTGTGCACGCGTGGGTGTATCAGGAATTTACCCGAGCCATGTTTTTGGGTGTTTGGACACGTGAAAATGTGTCGTGGTGTCGTGTCAGTGTCCTAGGACACTAGTATATGTGCGGGGTGTCAGTTACCAACCCTTGGTTGGGAGTCTTAGCTCGATTAGGTTGTGTGTATTCGAATTTCCCCATTCGAGTGCACTGTGCACTGTCACAGTTTTTGGGATTTTTTCCAGTTTTTAGAAATCGAATTTCGATTCGATTTTGTTAATGATTTATACATTAGACTAGTGTAATTTAGTGTGTAGATGTGAAGTATATACGTATTTGTGGGTATGGGTCGATTTGGGGAGATTTGGTTATGTGTGTGTGTAGTTGTACATGTATGTACATATGTATGTATGTATGTATCCTGTGTGTGTGTGTTTGGGTATGAGTGTGGTTCCAGAGTTCCTGGAAACCCCCCCCTTACTGTCCTGACCCTTTCACAGCCTCTTACTCTCTCTCTCACTGTCATTCTCACTCCAAGTCTCTCTCTCTCTTAACTATATATATATGTAATATATATAGGTTGATATATATATATATATGTATATATATAAATGATATATATATACATTTGTTTTAGGTCTCTTTGTGTTATATATATATATATAAATATGTGAGTGGGGGGTTTTGGGTATTGTATATATGGTATTTCCATATAGGTATATAGATAATAGATTGGTGTATATATATATATATATATATATATATATATATATATATATATATAGATATATATTAGTGTATATATATGTTTATATATATATGTGGGGTTATGGGTATATTACATAGTGACCCTTATATATATAGGTTATATATATATATATTTGTATAGATTCTATTGTAGGTATAAACCTATGAACCCTATGACTAGCCCATGGCCTATGGCCAAGATTATTAGCCTATGGCTTGGGGCTAACCCTAAAGGCCCAAACCCTTGACCTAATTGACCCTTGACTAAGTGTTGACCAAGGTCAACCTTAGGTCAAATTTGAACTAGCTTAACCTAGTTTTGACTTAAACCTAGATTAAACTTGTTTGACCTTGTTTGATCTTGTTTGACCTTATTTGACTTAGTATGACTTCCTGTGACCTAGTTTAACTATTAGAGTTGACCCAGAGTTGACTTTTGACCAGATTGACCTAGAATCATGTAGTATGCATTGTACACTCTATTTTTACCATTGTGGATACATTGTGACTTGTATTGCTCTGATTAGGAGCCATACACCTCTCCTCAGACAGTATATCTTCTTCAGACATTCAGTTACGAGTACATTCTCTGACCGTTTCATATTTGCCAGGATTTATATTCTTGCTCTAGCTTACTTTACTTGATGCTGACACGATTGTTATCACGGATTGGTACTATATGGATCTTTTCATGAGATGTTATCCCCCTCGGGAGCATCAGGTACTTTTGTCATGTGTGTTTCACTTACATCATGTATCTCATGCTTCTATTTTCATGTATCTTCATGTATCAGCTAGTGACTTATGTACTCTCATGATCACCGAGCCTCCATGAATCTTCATGAATCACTCACGTATCACCCAATTATGGGCTTATCACGAATCTTAACATAACCTGAATGGATCCTTGTGTATTAATTGGGGATGGGGGAGTGGAAATAGTCATGTGGATATTACCCCAGTAGCTGTAGTCATGAATCACTTCTAGCTGTAATCATGAATCTCCTATGCCATTTCACATGTCTATATTTTACTCTGACTCACTAGACACTGCTAGTTCTCTATATACAGTAGATATTTCCTTTACAGCTATCTCTTTTGCTACATGTATCTTCCTTCAGCAGTTCCTGTATTTTACTCTATTGCATGCTTTATATCTCCTATCATTCTATGCACTGCGTGAGATGTATTGTGCTCGTTCCCGTCCTGATTGGACCTGTTGAAAATATTACAGAGGATGAGGAGGAGGCCCTGGTGTCTACCTATTATGGAGCAGGACTAGATGATACTTATGTTGTGGACCCTCAGCAGGATCCACCTGCAGCTGAGGATATTGTTCCAGTAGTCTAGACCAGTTTAGCCTAGGCAGTCTTTTCTATATTTACTTTTGTCTCACATCTGAGTTGTATTTTGAGATGTTGAGTTATGTATAGATTCTTAGTCTTGTATTATGAGTTGACATTCTGGATGTTATGTATCTTCGACACTTAGTCTTATTTCATCTATGCTATGGTTCTCTTTGAGTTACTATCTATCTTCTGTCTTTCGTTCTTCTACCCTAGATGTGATTGAGATGTATATTGTTATGTCACCTCCATTCGGAGAGTATAAACTGTACAGGTACTTTGGTATTGTTAGATGATTGACCCAGGACAGCGTTCTACCGCCGACACTGCGGCGTAGGCTGGGCGTTGTTACGTTCTCGTATCCTAACAGTGGGTGCGGGTCGTGACACGTTTTTAGTGGTGGCCCATGCAGGTCTCGAGTTTATGTAGTGGTATTCGAACTAGAGTATCACTAGAGCCTGCGATAGGATTTGAGGAATAGGCTTAGTAAGAGAGGATGCTCAATCATTGTTAGGATACCTTGAGAGATTCTTGGGATGACCCTTGAGAATCTCATTTGAAATTACGATTTAAACTCCTTTTCCCTTGATTGAATTTGGTTTTGGAGGATTCACTGTAGAACCTTGAATCCTGGTATTAGTTGATGATTTTAAAAATTTTGTAGTTGTTGATTTTAATTTCTTAGTGTTAGATTAATATCTTTTATTTTTTTTGGGTACTCAATCACAATTATGAGAAAACTCTTATCTGTTTCTTGCCATCTAATCCTCTTGCTAATTGCCTTTCATTGAAATGAACTGTCCTCTCTATTTTGCACCTTGCTTAGACTCTTTTTACCAATCTATGTGACTGTAACCCAAACCTGACTTACTCGACATTTCCTCAAATCAAGACTTTATTGAGACCTTCTAACCTTGACCCTTGATTGATCGAACCCTAACTATATTCATCTAGTAGCCTATCTATCCCTAGGACTGTGTTCCTAAATTATTTACTAGATTCCTGATTAATTTTATTTCATGAGTTAATTTGATCTTCTTCAATTTTTGCATCAATTTGTCACGTCTAGAACTCCCACTTTCTATTCTAGATCATTGGACGTCCTTTACCGTGACTTAGATATTCAGAGTATAATACTAGCTGTTACCTCCCAACAAACTTCACATGTAAGACCTAGACTAGCCACCTTCATGTAGGTATTCCATGTCCCACTAAAATCCGTCTCCTTGTACTCTATTTTCTTGATATAATTTTCTGGTCAAATGGCTAAACCATAACCTCTACCATGATACTAAATTGGTTCTTATTTCAATTAGAGATCCACCTTGGCTCAATTTTTTCGACCTGGTATGTGATGGTGTTCTGTTTGAACCCTCAAATACTTAACCTTGTACCTTAGCTTGAATGCTTGACCCGATTGGTTAAGAATCTTGGACTATGTATCTTCTTTCATCATTTCCACCCTTACTTATATCTTATGCCATAAATTTATCCTTAAGTTTTACAAGCTTATCATTTTCGAGCTTGATCATGGTATATTTTATTGGGTGTACACCCACTAATATATTATCTAATCAGAACCGGCGCATGATGGTCTGATCAACCTATTGCGTTTGGGTTCGCTTTTTCATATATTAATCTACGTGGATACAGACACAGTTAAACTTACCCTAGAATCTTATCCACAACAGCCTTGACAATTCTCCTTGGAATTATTTTAATCGCCTATGAACCTCGTATTTGTATCCAGTTGAATTAAATTTATCATGACCTGGATCTTCATCATTGGATGCTCGTGCTCATACTTAATTTCATTGATTTCCCATCTTGCCCAAATCTCTATTTTTTCCTGAAATTGATCAACTTAGATCGTGTCAAGACTAAAATCTATTTGTGATTGTTTGTACCTAAATTTTCAATTTTCTTTTTATGGAATGGTAACTTTAATGATTTCTCACTTGTTAATAACCCATTTTTATATAGGATGGTAGACGACCCTATAGCCTTGATGATTGTTGTTCCCTTACCTTCCCAATTAGGACACCTTAGATTGCTTGAACGTTTTGATACCATAGGACAGTATTGATCTAGAATGACTAGTGCACCTAGATGAGACCGCAGACTGTTCCATTTAACCTGTTCCCCTGGTACCACTATTTCATCACGATTTTTTGTTCAATTTAGGCCATAGACCTTTCCCACTCTAAATTGTGATCATCGTAGGCACATTACCGTGAATTTTAAATTTGAAGCACAAGACTAGTTGTTTTCTCAAAACTGACTTCACATACTAGACCTAGACATGACATACTATACCCATGACCTTAGTGTCCCACTCAGGCATACCATTATGGGCTTTATTTGCTTAGTACGATTTTTCTGACCCGAGACTCCATCCTGATTTATCCCATGGAGTTACTTTTGGTTTCGATTTGAATTCAGGACACCTTATGACCTGAAACTGCCAGTCAATTCTTGGACATGACCCAGTATAGGTCTACTACCCCTATTTTGCTTGTTGACCTTGTATGTTGCCCAGGTAGTGGCTTCGTCCTTGATTGTTGGAGGTTGACCTAGAAGGAGTACGACCATCTAAATTTCGAGGACGAAATTATTTTAAGGTGGGTAGACTTGTAACACCCTGTTTCTGAAAATTGGGGATTTTTGAAAAATTATTATTTTTATTATTTATTAGTGGTATTTTGGTCATGGTATGATTTTCTGGTGATTTTAGTTAAGTTAAACCAATTCTAAAGTCATGCTAAGTCATGACTTATGACTTTGTGACTTTGTTAGTAAACCTTAGTGTAAACCCTAGTTTTCTCTAACCTAGAAGTTGCCATGACCATGAGAACTTAACCATAGGCTTAGAATATCATTTAGTGATTTTTAGCCTAAGGGGTATTTTGGTAATTTTCTATGAATTAAGTAGGATTAGTGAGATTTTACTATTCATGGACTTTTGATTAGTGACTTGATAATCCCTAACCTAGTTACCCTAATCTAGAGGTTAGTTCCTAACCTAGAAACTAAGAGGATTAGATATTTCATGGTAGTCAAAGCTATACAAATATCTAGATATTTACTTATTGATATTTTGCTTGATTTATGCAAAATATCTTAAACCCTTTACAAAAGTCTTTAGCTTAGCCATGAAGCTTTGAACCCCCCCCCCATGCTTGTGGCCGGCCAAGACACCCCCATGACACCCCCTTGCCCCCCCCTCTCTCCTATATAGCTAACACTTAGTTCACATTCCCATGGTTTCATGAAAAATCAAAACTAAGAAAAACCCAAGAACCCTTCCACTCTTTCGACCATAACTTTCTCATTTCTCAAGCTTTGAACCTCTAGTTTTCTCCATTAGGTCACCTACAATCTAAGGGAGCCTAGGGAAGTGAGCTACTCAAGTTTCACCAAGGAAGGACAAGTTGAGGCTATTGGATGTACACCCTCATTTAGTGGAAACTCAAGACTTTGCACACATAGAGGTAAATATATCTAAACCTAGTTAATATACTATTTTTTTTTCTTCATTATTGCATGCATATAGTTATAATATAGTTGTGGGTAGAGTTTGGTGATTTTAGGGTTTTGTTTGGTGTCGTGTCGGACACGTATCCTAATTGAATTTCATGTATTTTTAATGTTTTTAGCTCACTGTCATAGTATAAATTTACTCACTGTTTTCTAAAACTTTTTGAACCAAAACCTAGCCTAGCTAACCCTAACCCTAACCCTGTGTCACTGAGCACGTTTTGAGCTTGAGTCGTGTCCAAAACTGGACACAAAGCTCTCGGACACAACACTGTTTAGACACTGTTTTTACACTGAAAAATGCCCTGCTACCACCCCCTTGGTTCTCCCTACACACGACACTAGGACACGAGAAATTTTGTGGACACGAGGGGGCAATGTCTGCGCACATACCCCCAAAATTTGGTGTCGCCTCGTGTCGTGTCGAGTGAGAAAACTCACTCGCACTGGACACGAACAGACAGTGCACACGCACAGTTTCTGTTAAAACCGACTAGGACACGGACTTCGTATCACGTGGACACGACACTAGGACACCTCGTGGTGACACGATTGTGTAGCCCAACACGTGGGATACACGTGGACATGACCACGAGGCCCCACGTGGCCCGTGTCGTGTCCACGAGGCGTGTGACTCACTGCACGACGCAGTGCAAAACACGCGTATCAGTCGTATTTTCACGACTGATACGGCCCTCGTGTCGACACTGTGCGACACTTGGACACGAGACAGACACTGGGACACCTAGCCTGACCCTAGGCGAACCCACACGCGTGAGCACGAGACACATGGACACGTGTGTCGTGTCCTAGAGTGAACTGCACGCGTGCACGACGCTGTGCACGCGTGGGTGTATCAGGAATTTACCCGAGCCATGTTTTTGGGTGTTTGGACACGTGAAAATGTGTCGTGGTGTCGTGTCAGTGTCCTAGGACACTAGTATATGTGCGGGGTGTCAGTTACCAACCCTTGGTTGGGAGTCTTAGCTCGATTAGGTTGTGTGTATTCGAATTTCCCCATTCGAGTGCACTGTGCACTGTCACAGTTTTTGGGATTTTTTCCAGTTTTTAGAAATCGAATTTCGATTCGATTTTGTTAATGATTTATACATTAGACTAGTGTATTTTAGTGTGTAGATGTGAAGTATATACGTATTTGTGGGTATGGGTCGATTTGGGGAGATTTGGTTATGTGTGTGTGTAGTTGTACATGTATGTACATATGTATGTATGTATGTATCCTGTGTGTGTGTGTTTGGGTATGAGTGTGGTTCCAGAGTTCCTGGAAACCCCCCCCCCCTTACTGTCCTGACCCTTTCACAGCCTCTCACTCTCTCTCTCACTGTCATTCTCACTCCAAGTCTCTCTCTCTCTTAACTATATATATATATGTAATATATATAGGTTGATATATATATATAGATATATATATATATATATAAAAAATATATATATATATATATATATATATATATATATATGTATATATATAAATGATATATATATACATTTGTTTTAGGTCTCTTTGTGTTATATATATATATAAATATGTGAGTGGGGGGTTTTGGGTATTGTATATATGGTATTTCCATATAGGTATATAGATAATAGATTGGTATATATATATATATATATATATATATATATATATATATATATATATATATATATATATATATATATATATATATATAGATATATATTAGTGTATATATATGTTTATATATATATGTGGGGTTATGGGTATATTACATAGTGACCCTTATATATATAGATTATATATATATATTTGTATAGATTCTATTGTAGGTATAAACCTATGAACCCTATGACTAGCCCATGGCCTATGGCCAAGATTATTAGCCTATGGCTTGGGGCTAACCCTAAAGGCCCAAACCCTTGACCTAATTGACCCTTGACTAAGTGTTGACCAAGGTCAACCTTAGGTCAAATTTGAACTAGCTTAACCTAGTTTTGACTTAAACCTAGATTAAACTTGTTTGACCTTGTTTGATCTTGTTTGACCTTATTTGACTTAGTATGACTTCCTGTGACCTAGTTTAACTATTAGAGTTGACCCAGTGTTGACTTTTGACCAGATTGACCTAGAATCATGTAGTATGCATTGTACACTCTATTTTTACCATTGTGGATACATTGTGACTTGTATTGCTCTGATTAGGAGCCATACACCTCTCCTCAGACAGTATATCTTCTTCAGACATTCAGTTATCAGGCAAGTACATTCTCTGACCGTTTTATATTTGCCAGGATTTATATTCTTGCTCTAGCTTACTTTACTTGATGCTGACACGATTGTTATCACGGATTGGTACTATATGGATCTTTTCATGAGATGTTATCCCCCTCGGGAGCATCAGGTACTTTTGTCATGTGTGTTTCACTTACATCATGTATCTCATGCTTTTATTTTCATGTATCTTCATGTATCAGCTAGTGACTCATGTACTCTCATGATCACCGAGCCTCCATGAATCTTCATGAATCACTCACGTATCATCCAATTATGGGCTTATCACGAATCTTAACATAACCTGAATGGATCCTTGTGTATTGATTGGGGATGGGGGAGTAGAAATAGTCATATGGATATTACCCCAGTAGCTGTAGTCATGAATCACTTCTAGCTGTAATCATGAATCTCCTATGCCATTTCACATGTCTATATTTTACTCTGACTCACTAGACACTGCTAGTTCTCTATATACAGTAGATATTTCCTTTACAGCTATCTCTTTTGCTACATGTATCTTCCTTCAGCAGTTCCTGTATTTTACTCTATTGCATGCTTTATATCTTCTATCATTCTATGCACTGCGTGAGATGTATTGTGCTCGTTCCCGTCCTGATTGGACCTGTTGAAAATATTACAGAGGATGAGGAGGAAGCCCTGGTGTCTACCTATTATGGAGCAGGACTAGATGATACTTATGTTGTGGACCCTCAGCAGGATCCACCTGCAGCTGAGGATGTTGTTCCAGTAGTCTAGACCAGTTTAGCCTAGGCAGTCTTTTCTATATTTACTTTTGTCTCACATCTGAGTTGTATTTTGAGATGTTGAGTTATGTATAGATTCTTAGTCTTGTATTATGAGTTGACATTCTGGATGTTATGTATCTTCGACACTTAGTCTTATTTCATCTATGCTATGGTTCTCTTTGAGTTACTATCTATCTTCTGTCTTTCGTTCTTCTACCCTAGATGTGATTGAGATGTATATTGTTATGTCACCTCCATTCGGAGAGTATAAACTGTACAGGTACTTTGGTATTGTTAGATGATTGACCCAGGACAGCATTCTACCGCCGACACTGCGGCGTAGGCTGGGCGTTGTTACGTTCTCGTACCCTAACAGTGGGTGCGGGTCGTGACACTATTATCTTGGACAAAACATACACACCCAAATACTTTCGGTGGAACGTGGTTGCACCAGTAAGCATCTCCAACGGTGTCTTCCAGTCCAATACCTGAGATGGCATTCTATTGATGAGATAAGAGGCTGTTAACACCGCCTGCTCCCATAAGTGTTTCGGGACATTCATAGCCAGCATCATCGTCTGTGCAACCTCCAGCAGGTGTCTGTTCTTCCGTTCGGCCACACCATTTTGTGCCGGTGTGTAGGCACATGAAGTTTGGTGTAGTATTCCATGAGTGGATAAATACTCAGCAATCTGCTTATTTGTATACTCCGTCCCATTGTCAGACCGTAAGCACTTAATTTTAGTGCCATATTGTGTTTCTACCCGGCGATAAAAGTCACGAAACACCTCAAAGACGTCACTTTTATTCTTTATAAGGTAGACCCATGTCACGCGAGTATAACAATCAATAAAAGTGACGAACCATCGAAAACCGTTAATACCGATTGTAGGACAAGGGCCCCATACGTCCGAATGTATCATATCAAATGCAACTGAACTTCTATTTCTTGAACTCACATACGTGCTTCTGGTATGTTTATCTAACTTACATGCATTACAAAATAACTTCTCTTTATTAGCCCTTTGGTATAAGGACGGATACATCCGACTAATAATTTTAAAAGAAGAATGACCGACACGCTGGTGGTAGAGTAGCAATTCATCTTCTACACTGCACCGTGAATCTTCAGGTGGTGTGTCTGCTACCAGAGATGCCAAAGCTTTGTCCAGTCCTGTCCTGTCCAAGCACCACAGCCCTTTATGCCATGTGCCAGTCCCTAGTCGTCGTCCTGTCCCCTTCTTCTGAAAAGTCATCGTAGGAATGTCAAAGGAAACTGTACAGTTAAGATCAAGAATAATGGCACTAATAGAAAGAAGATTGACAGGAAAAGACGGAGCATGTAACACATTGGTGAGAGTGAGAGAAGGGGTGCATGCGACAGTGCCTTTACCCATGACAGGGCTGGAGTTACCATCAGCAGTCTGAATGTTCTCCGACGTCGGTAGGTGAGTATAGTCCTGGAACTCACCGCGGGACCTCGTAACATGGCGAGATGCTCTAGAGTCCATAATCCAACCTGGTTGGTGGACAGCTGCCGCAAGAGCACGTGCAGGAATACCTGTGCTGGTCTGGACAAAGCAAGAGATGTGATCCCCCGAGGAAGATGACGCCCCATGACTGTCGTCCGAACCCAGCTTCGTGCTGCGTAACCTCACGAGGAACTCCTTCTCAAGAGAGGTTAACTCAGCCAGGTGATGTTCTCTCCCTTCTTCCGCCAGATTTGCTTTGTGGCTGCTAGAATAATTTTCCCTTCTACCAGCATAACCGCCTCTACCACCTCGACGTCCTCCGCGGCCCCGTCCACGATTACTCGACTAACTTTGCAGGGGTTTTGGACAAAATCTGATGTAATGTCCTGAGTCACCACAGTTGTGGCAAATACCGGCTACAGAGGGAGGCTGATTGAAGGCGGCAAGAGTAGACTTGTCAACAACGGCTTGCTCCCCCTAAAAAGAGCCATTGTTGGACATCAATTTCAATCGAGCCTCTTCTTGTTCCATGGCAGCTATGACGTCTTCCAAGGTTGGAAGCATGGGCTGTGCTAGGAGTACATTTCTTTTATGCTCAAACGTAGGGTTAAGACCCTTCAAGAACTTCATCATCCGTTGTCGCAAAATATAATCCAAGAACTTTTGGAAATGTTTCGCAAATGCTGGTTCGACTTGTGCATCTTCCATCCCAAGAGGATCATAGTGATCCAGATCAGACCAGTATTTCTTCAACAATACGGCGTATTCAGAGATGGTATGGTCGTCCTGGGCCACCCTATCAAGCTCATCCTGCAGTTGGAAGACTCGCATAGGATTGCCTGAGCCGGAGTATATATCCTTCAAAGTCCGCCATATATCAGCAGCAGCCTCCATCACCTCTACATTGTCCAACACCTGGTTGGTCAAGGAGGCCGTCAACCATCCAGCCACAACATTGTTGACAATTTTCCAAATAGCAAACTCCTTTGAGGATGGATCATCTGGCACCTTGATTTGGCCATTGACGTAGCCAACCAAGTCTCGTCCCTTGAGCTTCCGCAGTGCCTGTCGTGACCATTTCAAGTAGTTGGACGTGCCTTCCAATTTCGTCTCCAGCTTGTCCAGCTTCCCCATTTTGTAGGGTGATGGATCCACATCAGTATGGATCACACGTGGGGTTGCCTCGGTTAATCTTTTTGATAAAATATCATCAACCAAGGCCTTCATCTCTTCTGCTGTCAGTTTACCACTGATCGAATCTATGGCGTCTTCAACTATGATTCGTCGTCGTCGTCGGCTTCGTCGGCTTTGTCGTCGTCGTCGTCTTCGTCGACTTCGTCGTCGTCGTCGTCTTCGTCGGCTTCGTCGTCTTCATCTTTATGTAAAGTCTCCAACAGAGACCTTACGAATGCGCTGCTAACGTGGCCAACACTGGCGCACGCATGTAGATCTTAATTTGTATATCGAGAACGGAATACAAATAAAGTATTTGTAGTTTCGGAGGACGTAATCTAGAAACAGAAGGTGCAAATAAAATATTTGACAGCCATCCGTCTTCGAATAATTGTCCACATAATCGCACCGCAAATTAGGGTTTGTTGGGGGGGTCGGCCGCAGATGTGGTCGGAAGAGGGGGGCGTCGGGAGGGGGGATGGAGTCGTTGCGGGGTGGCAGGGGGGCGGCGGGATCAGCAAGGGGGACGGGAATAACAGGGGGGCAGCGGGGGACAGGGAGTGGGCGTCGGGGACAGGGGGCGTCGGCTTGGGGGGGCGTCGGCTTGGGGGGGCAGCAAGGGGGATATCGTCTGCGGCAGGGGGGGCGTCGACGACGGGGCCAGGGGGTGGGCGGCGTGGCAGGGGGCGTCGGGGCAGGGGGTTGGCTTTGAGCGAGTTGATTTTTTTTTTGGTTATGGCTCTGATACCATGTAGAGAATAATTGTTGTATTTTTATTGATTGGCTACTCCACTATTTATAGGGAGGCTAGCTCCTATTCATACTACATTTTTCCAATGTGGGACTAAATCCCTTATTAGTTCTCAACAAATAACCCGATCGATGGCCCTTCTCCTGCAAAGATCCAGAGCAAGACTGATCCCTATCAGGACCAACCCCGAATTGATTGGGGCCCGAGACGAAACTTCCCAAATAGGCCCTCCGTACAGAATGTAAAAAATAGCATAAATATGACCAAATTTTTTTGTCTACAAGACTTGAACAAGAACCTCTAAGTAAGGAACTAACATTATAATTTTTTTTTGTTAAGAATGCACACATGATATATACTAGTTATATTTTAGATGGATCCATGTTGGTGCCTCCTTTCGCCTGGGGGCTTTGGGCAGTCAGTCGGCCTGCCATGAGACATGGTCGCCCCTGATCCCTATACCTTCAGCGTGGGACCTGGATAGCGCTCCTTTGGATGCACCTTTGTGACCTCTCAGAATAGCAGCTCCCACCATCTTGTTGTCAAGAAGCGTTCTATCAAAATTAATCTTCCAATGGTGCAAAGGTAGGGGAGTCCATGTACCACACACTAGAAGAGATAGTTGAGTCTCTGTAAGCTTGTGCTAATTGTGGGTGAAAATAGAGTACTTGTCCCATAACCTCCAAGCATCTTCCAAGATTTTCTTGATGCAGATTTCCTTGTGATTGAAGATTGCTTTATTTCTTGCTTTCCAAATCATCCACAGTAGGTATAGACTTGAAGTAATTAGATCTCGATCACATTAATGAGTACATTATTTATAAAGCGTGAAAGGTGTAGTATGTGGCTGCACTACAAAAATACTGCTAATCACCGACTGATTTTACCGACGGAAGTAAAAATGTCGCTAGTTAGCGACGGATTACCGACGGACCAGTAACTAACTTATTATGTAAAATACAGTAAAAATATACACCGCTAGATCCATCAGTAGTTAGTCGCTAAGTCATTAGCGACTACTTAGAGACGAAAAATTCCGTCGCTGGCAACGAGTAAAAGTAACTCAACAATCTTTCTTTCTCATTCTCAAAAATTTACCCAACTTTTCATTTTCCCCCAATTTTCTTCGACCCCTCCTCCTCCGACCTCCTCCTCCTCCGACCCCTCATCCTCCTTGGCGACCTCCTCCTCCTCCGACTTCCTCCCCCTCCGATCCTCTCATCCTCTTCGGCGACCTCCTCCTCTTCCGACTTCCTCCCCCTCCGATCCCCTCCTCTTCCTCCGACCTCTGACCTCCGACCTCCTCCTCCTCCTCCCCCGACCCCCTCACGCTCGTTGCCCCCCTCCTCCTCCTCCTCCTCCGTCCTCCCCCGACCCCCTCACGCACGCTGCCCCCTCCTCCTTCCCCGACGCATTCCTCCTTATCGGCTCCCTCCTCCTCCTCGGTTCCCTCCTCCTCGAGCTCTGCCCCCTCCTCATTGGGTAATTTTTTTTAATTGTGTTACATTTTTTCATATTTATATTATGTGTTATAGTTATATGTCGTAATTTTTAGATTATTTCTAACATATACTTGGACACGAAAATTGTGACATTGTAATTTAATTGTATAAATATTAGCTAGGGTTTTGGACACGAACACGGACACAATGGAGTAGATAGGGTTTTGGATTCATGGCACTAACTAGAGTTTTGGGTTTTTGTAAATTATTCGAAATTCGTGATATTGGAATCGGATATCCGAATATTTTCACATTAAGATATCGAATCCGTTAATATTGGATTATGATATCCGAATATTATTCAAAATATTATTCAAAATAATATTTAACTCTAGGATAGTGTTATAGGGTTGTCAATACTATAAATAAGGATACAACTGATACCGATATGATACGGCCGATACCGATATGATACGGCTAATACCAATCCGATAGGCCGATACTAATCCGATACGGCTGATACCTATTGGGTACGGCCGATACCTATCGGATACGGCCGATACTGATATGATACGGTTGATACCTATCGGATAGGACGATACCAGTTCGATAAGGCCAATACCAATCCGATACGGCCGATACCAATCCGACAGGCCGATACCAATCCGATACGGTCGATACTAATCCGAAACGACCGATACTAATTCGATACGGCCGATCGATACCAATCCGATAGGCCGATACTAATCCGATACGACCGATACTAATCCGATACGGTCAATACCTATTGGATACGATCGATATCGATCTGAAACGGCCGATTCCTATCGGATAGGACGATACCAATTCGATAAGGCCAATACCAATCCGATACGGCCGATACCTATCGGATACGGTCGATACCTATTGGATAGGCTGATACCAATTCGATAAGGCCAATACCTATCGGATACGGTTGATACCTATCGGATAGGCCGATACCAATCAGATACGGCCAATACCAATTTGATGTTTAATTATTATAGTACGAGGAGGTCGCCAGGGCAGGCGGAGACCCGAACACCATTGACTTTTCTAAAGTTTTCGAACGGATCCATAAGCGAAAGAAGGATGGGAAGCTCGTAGATGATCGGACGACCAAAGCCTATGTAAGTTTTTAGAGTCCTATCTAATTACGTTTCTTCTTTGTACTTAACTATATTTATTTTACCTAAATAGTTAGTCCTAACTCTAAATATCCTAACCATAATCTAATTAGCAATATAAATCAAAGACAAATATAGGAGACATATGGGACCCTAACCATAACAATACTTAATAGTGACTAAAATATGAATATTAACTCTAAATCTATTCACCTATATAAATATAGGGGCGTATGAGACTTTAGAGAGTCGAGTCGGTGAGGGAGGAACTGCTGCTGGGGGGGGTTGCCGAGGGGGAAGCTGGAACTAGTCAGCCACGGACGTCGGCTGCGTGGAACGACTTGTGGATACAAGCTGTCGGTAGAGGAAAAGGCAGTACGTGTACGGCACCGGATCGTTGGCATCCCAGCCGTCCGTTTATTCCAGAGCTCCTCTATCTCCACCTCCACCTCCACCTGTAGATACACAGACCGATGATACTACCGGAACCTACAGTTTACAACAGATTACACAGATATTGGTGGCCCTACAGGGTCGGATGACCCAGGTGACCGAAACTAGGCACAACAGATCTGATTACTGCTATTACTGCACTGGCTCCAGCTTCGACCTCAGCGCCTCCAGCAACGGCTTCTCCTCCGACCATAGCGCCTACTGCACCGGCTCCTAGTTCGACCACGACGCCTCCTGTCACGCCGACGACTCTTCCAGCCGTTCCTGTCCAGGACGTACAACGGATTATCAGTTTGGTGCTGGACAGATATATGCGTGCGGACAGCTGCCTCTGCCTCCGCCACCTCCTCCACCTCTTCCACCATCAGTTTGATGTTTTTGAGCATCTTCTATAATTTTTCATTGTATTGTATCGATGAGTATGTATGAACTTTATTGAGTTTATGTATTATTGAAGGAATTTGTGTATATGTACTATATTGCGACTGCTGGATAAGTTTGTATGGATTGAGCAGGTTTGGATATATATTGAGTTCATTTTACTATACATATTGGTGCTGAATGAATTTGTGTACATATTAGAGTTCATTTTACTATACATATTGGTGCTGAATGAATTTGTGTATATACTAGAGTTCATTTTACTATACATATTGGTGCTGAATGAATTTGTATATATATTATAGTTCATTTTATTGTATATTATTTTACAGTAATTGAATATATATATATATATATATATATATATATATATATATATATATATATATATATATATATATATATATATATATATATAGACAGGTTTGAGCAAAGCATGAACCAATTATTCTGGCAATAGTGGCAAACTTAGCGACTGACCAGCGACGGAATAACGACGAATTTCTGAAAAAATTTGCAGGCTAGCGACGGATTACCGACATCTATTGGCGAAAATTCTGAAGGCCAGCGACTAACTAGCGACGAAAATATCCGTTACTGTCGTGCTGTCTGATACCAAAAGCGTATCAGACGAGTTAGCGACGGAAAAATCCGTCGTTGAACTTTTGAAAAATTTGTATTTTTTGGCTCACAAAAGTCTGTCGGTAATCCGTCGCTAATATCATGTTGCAGCGATTGCCGACGGTTTACTTACGTTGCTAAGCCGTTGCTAATTTTGGTCGACGGATCCGTCGGCGGCGGATTACCGACGAATTTGTCTTAGCGACGTTACAACTGTCGACGTATCCTTTCCGTCAGCAATCCGTCGGTAAACGTAATTAGCAATGAAAATGTCATATTTAGCGACGGATAATTCCGTCGCTAATCACCAATATTTTTGTAGTGCTGGAGGTATGTGTTGCTCGATAAAAAACCGCTCCAACTTGGACCTGTTATTGGATAATGAAGAAAAAGATTAGTTTCAGTATGTACCTGACAGAGAGAGCATATGGGATTCAGATGATGCAGTCGTTTGTTAATATTATGGCATATAGGAACGGATTATGTTAGCGCTCTCCAGGTGAAAAAAATAACTCTTGGACAAATATGGTTCAAATGCCATAGTTTTTACCATTTCACTGAATCCTGATAATTCATGATTGTTGGAAGCTGGGTATTGTTTGCCATATATAACTCGATATGTTGACTTTGCATTAAGAATACCATTGCTCGTATGGATCCAAATCAAGCTATCAGTTATGATTGCTGGACTTAGAGTTATTAATTTGAAGGATGGTAGAGGCTTCATGATGAGGAAATAAGAGGAGCACAAGTTTTGATTTCCGAATATAGGTATCATGATTAATGAGCTCACTTACATATTGAACCATTTGTCTGGCGGCAAACACAGCCAAAAACTTTGTAGTTCGACATTGATGGCACCCAAGGGTCCTCCATGTCACGGACTTAGTGTTTGTGCTACACTTCGACCCATGCGGCGGACAAGCTTCCTACTCGAAGTCCCGTGCCAGCCTATCCGAACCCACTTAGCTAGATCGCTAAGGCGATATTGAGAATAATGTGGAGCAAAAAAGAGAGATTGGAAGTATGAAAACTTCACTATACTAGAAGAGATTACAACTTTGGGTGGTGAGGAACAAATGAGCCGCCCACTTATTTATAGGGCCTCCAAGCTGCTTACATGGAAACTTCTGGAATCGGCATATTCCAGGAATTATTCTAGGAACTAAATATTTCTAAGGAAGCTTCTAGTACTTCCAGAAAGATCATGAGACATCTAGAAATGTGTTGAGTCTTCTGGAAGATTTTCTGGTCCTGTAGAAAATTTTGGGGCCTTCTGGAAGATTCTACCATCTTTTAGAATACTCTGGAAGCTTCCCGCATAACCCCAGTCCGTAAAGAGTTATGCAAGTCCGTCTCGATGGGGTGCAAACTTTTGTGCGTGACATCCAAATGTTAACGGTGACACCATCACTCACCCAACTACATTTTGTACTGGATGTGTAGGTAAATGTGTTTCAGGTTAATCTTGGATACTTGTAGGAAGATGTGTAGGTAACATGCGTATACATATGGTACTGGAGGAAGATTTGTAGGTAAATGTGTTTCAGGTTAATCTTGGATACATGTTGGAAGATGTGTAGGTAACATGTTGGAAGATGTGTAGGTAACATGCGTATATATATGGAGCCACCATATACCAAGTACATTAGATTAATTAGTCAATAAGTACACAATTTTACATCAATTCTGTAATGGTTTAATCACAGGGGAAGCTATTAAGCAGCTAACGTTGTCACATGTTTGCTCAGCTTGATAGTAAGTTGACAATCAACGGATAAACAACGTATAAGTAGTTGCCAACAGTCACATGTGGTGCCGCGCAAATTCAGTCTTCTCTTAATTCTCCTAACATTTAAGCAATGATGTCATGGGACTTCCCATTCAAAATTACATCAAGAATCCTCACTAGGACACTATAAATACTTGCCCAAGTTGAGAGCTTCTCCATCAAATCTCATTCCAGTTCAATGGCACAATCCATGAGATCGAGCTTCCTTGTTGTTGTTATCTTGCTTTCCACCTTCACCAATATGGCATTGTCAGAGTACAACATTGTAGACTTCGGCGCAAGACCCGACGGCCGCACCGACTCCGCTGGGCCATTTCTCTCTGCTTGGGCCAAGGCTTGCGGCAGCAGCATACCGGCAACCATCCGCGTGCCGGCCGGCACCTTCTTTGTCAGCCAGGCCTTGTTCAGTGGCCCTTGCAACAATGCAGCAATTAAGATCTACATCGACGGGACCATCGTCGCTCCCTCGGGGTACGGCTCACTGACCAAGTGGCTGTACTTGAAGAATGTCGCGGGTGTGTCAATCTACGGCGGAACCCTTGACGGGAGAGGGCAGGGCCTGTGGAACTGCAAGTTGGCTGGCCGGAGCTGTCCGACTGGCGCTACGGTACGTAGGCTAATTTTCATGTCACAACTTGCATGGTCACATTTATTCATTCACTACTACTATATACAGCTCAGATGTGAAGAAGAATTAATATTTACAATTTTGTTTTATTCTTACTGCAGTCGCTCACAATTGGCAGTTCGAAGAACGTACTGATCAGCGGAATGACCTCGCTTAACAGCGAGATGTTCCATATATCAATTCAGAACAGCGAAGGCGTTACGGTGCGAGGCGTCAGGATTACTGCCCCTGGCGACAGTCCAAACACCGACGGCGTTCAAATCATGTCGTCAAATGCCGTCACTGTCACAGGGTCGACAATAAAGACCGGCGATGACTGCATTTCCATGAAATCTGGAGTCACCAACGTGTGGATTGAACGCATCAACTGTGGCCCGGGACATGGCATCAGGTGATTTTTTTTTTTTTTTTTTTTGGACAATCAAATTAGAAAATAATCCATTCCTTCACTACCATTACATTGATTGGAGAGTAGTGTACCTAAGACGCATTGGTTATGGCAATGTAGCATCGGGAGCTTAGGGAGCGACGCAGTCGAGGATGGAGTACGAAACATAACTGTTAAGTCCGTCGTGTTTACGGGTACTCAGAATGGGCTTCGAATCAAGACTTGGGCAACGGCAAGCAGGGGATCCGTAACCGGGGTCACTTTTCAGCATGTAGTCATGAACAATGTTCAGAATCCGATCATCATCGACCAGAACTACTGTCCGGGCGACATAAACTGTCCTAATCAGGTGAATAAGTTAAAAACAACTTGTAGCTGCCCATAAAGATCAACTCATATATATGGATATTGTTATTGCATCAATGATTAACTCAGCTAATTAACATTGACATGGTGGTCATGCAGAGCTCGGGTATTAAGATCAGCCAGGTATCGTTCAGCGACGTTCAAGGATCGTCAGCCACCAAAGTCGCGGTGAAGCTCGACTGCAGTTCAAGCAATCCATGCAGTGGGATAGGACTGCAGAACATAAAGCTTGCCTATGGGAAGCAACAAGCTCAATCCTTCTGCCAGAACGCGAGAGGCAGAACTTCAGGCTTTGTGATCCCTCCGAGTTGCTTATGAATCGTGTATATACATACTCAGATCAGATGATTTAAGAAGACGCGTCGGCCCGTGGCTATCTCCGGCTGGAGCTAGGTATTTGGATGGATAAACCAGATTCTGAGAGATTGAAACACAAGGTCGCGCGCATATATTAATTCATTTGTGAGGGATTGTGATCCATATTATTAATTGATCATTATTTCTTTTCTTTCTAGTTTGATCTCGGGACTCGTCTACATAATCACCCCTTTCTAGCTTATGGGGATATTTATGACATTGTCAAATCTTTAGATGATAACGTGTATATGTTCTTTTTAATGAACATGAACCATCAAAGCTCAGTCTCATACCCCTGTTTTTTTATCATTATATTTCGCCTTATCAAAACATTAATAATTTTCTTGAGAATAATACATAATGCAAATGATGATGAGCTTCATCCTCTCAAGACTCAAAGGAGATGGAAATCTTAATATATAGTGAGTGCCTCTTACATAAATGATACCAAACTCTAGAGTGGTTATGTATAGAATGACACATGTGGCCAAGGGTGGATCTAGGATATAAAATTGGAATAGGCTAGAATAAAATTTAAATTCTAACAAATTATAGATATAATAATTATATATTTCAAATATGCTAGAAAATAAGTGAAATAAAATAAAACCAAACAAGTAAATATAATAACCTACTTACAAATTATTAAAATGCATATTGTCAGTAGGACAATGCTATGCTTACAACCCACTTACAACCAAAGGGTTTATAAACGCCACGTGGCCGGCCTCCACTGGGAGAGAGAGGGGAGAGGTGAGGCTGAGTGGGACACGTTAGTTGGGGGAGAGTAGGTTGTAAACTTAGCATTATTCTTGTTAGTAATGCCAAGAAGCCAGAGTGCACAAAGCTACCACAGTTAGGTTCTTTGAAATCGGATGACAAGCCGTGTCGTCCAGACAAACTATTTTCAGATGGTTCAGGTTATCATCTCCTATAAATAGCATATATCAGATGATCCAACATATGATCACCACATCATATGGAATGCATAGTGTTAGTCTCTATTCATGCATGAATATGTCAAGAACAATTTAACTCAGTTTTGAGTTGGTTTTTTTAATGCATCCTTATATAGGTGCCGAGTGGCACTTATCCGTTGTATCAGTTTGAGTTGGTTGTTAAACATGAAAGACATAAGGTTACAAAGTGTTCCTTTAGATCATTTGGCTCGGAGTAAGAAGGATGATATTGAAACCAACTCATGAAGTAGTGTCCATATATGGAACAAATTGCTATCTTGATTGTTTTCATATATTTTTGAGAAATTATATGATGAAAAAAAAAATTAGGATAACATTTTTTGAGCAATGGGTAATTGTGGCGATCTCGCCTCCACTTGGGCTCGAACTCCCGACCACTTGGGCCACATGCATCTCTCTTAACCACTTGGCTAGATGTCATTTGCTAAAAAGAGGTTATTTTGTTTTTAGTTATTATTTATGCATATTATAATTAGAAATTATTAAGTTGTTTAGATTTCAAAGTGTATACGCAATAATTCGTTAATAATAACGTAAATTTGTACTATGATAGTATGCAATTTTGACTAAATAACTTTGTTTTTGGAACTTGAGTCAGGATAGCTCGTGAATCTTATTATTGAAATTGTGCAAATTAATTATGTGGATTTATTGCATGCTTCTGAAATTTAATTTTATACATGCAAGTATGATTAAATTGTACTAATTTATATGTCAATATTTTATTTTCATGCAGATATTACGTTGGTGCAATTTATTTATGTTATTGTGCGTGTAAATTCATAGCTTTATTTGCATGCTATATTACCTAAATTGTGCTAACTAAATCTCAATTAAGATTTTAACATATAGTTTTAGTTAAAACTATTTGGCACATTAATATTCGTATAATGTTCACTACTTAGTTAAATTAATTATTTAGGCTAAACCATTAAAGTGTGAATATTTCATAAACAATTTATTAGTTGGCATAATATAGCATAATATGTAGTGATTGCCTATTATGTTTATGCATATAATTATTCTTAGGCATTAAGTAGAGCCTAAAATAAAGTAATCTGAATGTTAAGTGAACCATATAATTTTAAATAATTAGGGAGTAGCCACAACATCTTTAATTATTTAAAGTTATATATGAAGTGGACTGGGATCACATAATATGGACATTAATTGTAATTAATTTGTCAACACCACTTTTCCAAAGATGGGTATTTTTGACTCTCTTTTTTTTCTATTTCCTGTTATTATTGTGAATAATGATATTCAAATTATATTTTGAGTGATAAATTTATTTTACAAAACTAGTAATTATATTTTTTGATTAATTATTTATAATAATTAATATAGTGCATATGCTATATTATTATATATGATTAGTGGTTAGCCATTAGTTAGAATAGTTGTTAGTGATCCTAGAGAACCTAAACTAACTTGACATGACCACCTAATTTTGGACTAGCCTAATTAAACTTTAGTTAGACTCTAGTTAGATTAGAAGGATTAATTAGAAAGTTGGACTAAACACCTAATTAAGGAATATGGCCTTTTTCTAATCTTGTCATGACTAAAGAGAAGGAATTAGTAGAATTTTTTCCTTGCCCAAACCCTAACCAAGACCTAATATGGCAGCCCCATTCTTTTATATAGCATAACTTTATCTTCTTCCTCTCTCCATTTTCAAAGGAAGCCCTAATTTGGGAGCTTTCCTTCCACCATTATTCCTACAACTAAAACTCCTCCAAATTAGTCCAATTTATTCTATTCTCTTCCTTATGGAGAGTAGAAGACACTAGATGCAAAACATTGGAGATAGGAGCACTTGGAGCTTGAGAGCTTTTGGATCTTGGAACCAATTCATTGGAAATCCATCTCCTAATAGGTAAATACTTTATAAACCCTTTAATTTGTATTAAATAGTGTAGAGGCATCAATTAGGAACCCCCATATATTAGGACTGCCCATGGAGAGGAGTTTTGACTCTTATTTCCTCTTTGGAGACTTTTTCTTTGGTATTTTAGCCATTTTGGAAAAAAAATTCGAGAATAACATTTCTAGGGTTTGTGAATAGATTTGTTAGGTCCTAATTATAATTTAGAACATGTGGGTATACTTTGGGTCAAGTTTGGATTCATTTAGAGTGTGTATCATGGACGTATCACAACGTATTCCAATATGCACGCCAAGTGTTTGACAAATTATCCATTGGACACATATGGCTGTAAATCTCACATGGACCCTTGTTCTAGTTAGGTTTGGTATTTATATTTCTTATTATGTATAAATATACTCATAAATAAAATTATATATGCATATTATCATGTTGGGAAGGTAGTGGGATGATACTATTATTTGTGTGTATATAGTCTTGGAGTTGTGGACTGATGTTAACTTGTGTATGAGTAGAGAGGAGCCATGTTGTGATTAATAGCTAACTGTAGTAAAGAGAGAGGGGATATATATCAGTCATAGAGTGTGATTTCAGTTTATCGTTATATTTACATATCTATGTGTGTTGGGGGGGGGGGGGGGGGGCTCGGGTTAGTGGAAGAATAGAACAACAGCATATGCTGCTTATAACAACAGGTTATCAGGGGATTTGGTGTAGGTTGAAGAGGTTGGGAGACTTTGAAGTCCTGCGAACTGATTATATCATTACATTGACTGGAAAGTAGTGTATAATTAAGATGCAATGCTTATGGCAATGTAGCATCGGGAGCTTAGGGAGCGACACAGTGGAGGATGGAGTACGAAACATAACCGTTAATTCGGTCGTGTTTACGGGTACTCGGAATGGGCTTCGAATAAAGACCTGGGTAACGATAAGCAGGGGATCTGTAACAGGGGTCAATTTTTAGCATGTAGTCATGAACATTGTTCAGAATTCGATCATCGTCGACCAGAAGTACTGCTCGGGCGACATAAACTGTCCTAATCAGGTAACGAAGTTAAAGTTAACTTGTAGTTGTCAACAAAGATCAAGTCATATATATAGATATTGTTACTGTATCAATGATTAACTCATCTAATTAACATTGACTTGTTGGTGATCATACAGAGCTCGGGTATTAAGATCAGCCAGGTATTGTTCAGCGACATTCAAGGATCGTCAGCCACCAAAGTCGCGGTGTCACATTCCGCTCCTGAATAATCGGACACGACTCGGACACGCCCAGCCTTCATCGTTAGACGCGACAAAGTAAGCTGTACCAATCTAGAAAAAACTAACCAGATATACAAGAATAAATGTGAACACAACATCTATAAACGAATCCCAAATCCAGATACATGTCTCAGAATTTATTACATTCCAGCAAATGAAAGTAAGTCTACTAGTCTCAATACAAGGAAAAATATGGAAGTACTAAGGTAAAGCTCTAGGCCTCTGCAGTCTCTAAGTCAAGAGCAACTTCAGCTGGCTCTCCTGCATCTATTGGCTCTCCGCCATAATATGTGTCGCACAGAGCCTCCAACTCACCTGCAACATATCCTAGTCAGGAGCGAAGCTAAGTATATCCAAGGAAAAAAACATGAACATCATGGTATGAACAAGAAACATAAAATATATGTAAAGTACGAGAAACAAGAACAAGACATGAAACTGAATATGAATACTGAAAATAAAGCAGGGAACATAATAAGAGTCCTGAACATGAAATACAACCTGAACATGAAGTACAACCTGAACATGAAATACAACCTGAACATAAAATACAACCTGAACATAAAATACAACCTGAATCCTGAAATGTGTAATATTAAAATATATCTAGATTGTGTGATCGGCTTGGGTAGATTCAATGAACATGAAATGATACGACTTTGGTCCCGCGTGCACGATGCGGGACCTAAGCTATTCACATGAATAGTAACAGGATTTGATCACACAACTGTAGTATTTCCCCTCACAGACACAAGTAACTCATGAAACATGAAACAAGACAATCTCGTGATACATCGTGTCAATAAGGTGATACAGGAATGAATATACAAGACATAAAAAATGAACAAGTCCGAGGAATATACTTGCCTTGCTCAGGGTGATCAAGTGTGGGATGCACTGCTGGATATCCTCCTGTTATGATTTTACAAGTAATTAATAAACTGGCTAAATCTAGTTTGTTATCAAACAATTCTAACCATGGTTAATCCTCTATACAAATCCTAGTTTAAGGGGTACCTCTTCTAACATATTTTATATAGAGCATCATTAACAATAGTTATTATCAATCTAAGTTTATAATTTCTAAAGAACTGTACATATTTACCAGATACTTAGTTTAGATAAATTGGACAACTCTAAATGATATTAGTCTTAACTACACTCAAGTCTAGTAACTTGATATAAAGAATTTCCTTCAAACTAGTATTGCCATTCTAGTACTGTCTTGGTTTTAGGTATAGTGGATGTCAAGCCTTTACTTCAGGTAACCCACAACCTTATGTGAGTTTCAGTTGTGGTTTTAATACAAACCACCCACTTGATACACTCCTAAAGTCTCCAATAGAATCAAAGAATAAGGGACCATACTCCAACTCAAAATAAATCCCGAAGTCCTTCCTAATATCCCTGTCCTGCTCAGAACTGACATACACAGTCAAGGCTAGGCTGATACAAATCAGCCTAACACTGCTCTGGGTAATCAGTCTCTAATTATGACTGATACACCAGTCTACAATATCAGCTACTGCTAAAAACTAATCAATTCTCAGGTTTAAAAGGGGGTAATTCAGTTTTTGAAAGGACTGCACAATTTTCTGTCCACATATGGAACTGATCTCCATGGTTCAGTCAACATTAGGACTGATAACCTTCAATCTTAACTTATGACTGATCCAGTTCAGTCCAACTTAGTGCCCAAGCATACAAGATGCAGTTCTTGTGATACATCAATCCTAAACCACACTGAAACAAAACCTACACTACTGTTCCAATCCAGGGCAGTACCAAAATACTTAGTTAAAATGATGGAATGAACTCAATTTCAGGACTGCAACTGACAGTTCAAAACACTTGAACTAAAACACCAATATTAGCTACCTATCAGTCCTGCTTAACATTTGAATATTCAGTCTAACCAGATATTGGCTAAGCCCTTATATCAATTTCAGATGTGGACTCAGATAGCAATTCACTCTCCTTCGGGTTCAGGTAATACTTTACTGATTCTACATATCAGGTAATTGTCTACTGGTATTCATGAATCCCTTCCAAACAACATACACAGGTTCAGTCTTGCCTATACCACTGTTCAGTTTCACAAATGAAACTGATATCTCAATTCAGTTACTGTTCATATACAAATTTATGTGAAGTTCAGTTATGGATTAAATCACTTCAAAACAACACTACATATAAATATTTGACCATGATAGTCCTAAACCACTACACAGTCCCTCTCAAACTGGAAATTGATATCCTATAGTCTGTAATAGACTCAAGGAATAAAAGATCCACACTCATTCTTAGGATAATTCCAAAAGTCTTCCCCAATGTCATTATCCAATAGGAAATACCTAAATCATTAATAGAAGATACTTTCCTATTGATAACATGAATTAGTCAAATCAACTTAGATATCCATTTATAATATGTCATTCCTGAACAGTTGAGATAAATCCTCAATTGTTTGTCTTGCTTAGGACTGGTATGTATCAGTCAAGCTTAGGCTGATACCATCAGTCATCCAAGTTCAGGAATAACAGTCCTTCAAAAGATTCTATAGGAGCTTGATAGCTCACTACTGTTGGTGAAACCAATTCCCAAACTAAAAGTGTCTGATACATGAATCAATATCAGAGATTCAATTATTCAGTCTACATGGACATGCCCAGTTTACTTGTAACCTTGCTACCATTCAACTAATTCATCCCAACTATAATACACATTCAGTTTATTAATGAATTCACTATACATCCCAAAAAGAAGACTCGACTTGGCATGGATGATTTCAGCTCTAATACCAAACCAGATAAACCTAACACTATCACCCTACCAAATCGAAATAAGAACAAACTATTATCAGGTGGCCTACTATCAATGAGAGGCTATGAATCACTGCCAAGATTGACTCCTGTAATCTCAACCAAAACATTTCCCAAATTGCAATTAAAATTTATCTCTGAATATGAGAGAAATACCTGATAGTTTCTGTTACAGTAATGATCTGAAACTCGACTTCACCAATGGTCTGAACTTGATCTTCAAATTGGATCGATCCAAAATTACAGCAGATCTGGACCAAATAAAATAGCCGATACCAAATAATTTGATTTGATATAAATTTGATTCTAAACAATTCGAAAAATTCGAACTCTTACCAAACATTCATCAGTCGATGAGGAAACAGCAAGAATCAATATCATAGATTCAATTGATCGATCCAGAAATCAAAAGATCCCTATTAGGAATTGCACAATGAGAAGAAAACGATCAACAAGTGATCAACGTTCATTTAGAATTTTGAAATTCAATAATCGTAAGGTTCGAAACTCATATGTCAATCGATTGATGATTCCATCAAGCAGAGATCAGAACATGAAGAACAATCTGGAGGAAAATGGATCGTTCAACCATCAATGTAAGCATTCGAGTTTAGAATCAAAAGGAACAGGGAAGAATCACAGGAGAACCACCATTACCTAGCTTCAAGGATCGACGCCATGTCCTGCTAGCTCCATCACCACCATTCTCCGGTTGAAGTCAAGCTTTCGGGAAGAAGGAAGGATTTCTATAGAGATCAAATTTTTGGAGTG